>JAPYZB010003667.1:0-10090 GCA_030522745.1 Eupelmus kiefferi | reverse complement strand
AGCTGAAACACCCGAAGTGTGTTAGGGGTTATTAGGTTATCTATATGAAACGCCATCTATCGGTGCTATAGAAACTATATCTTACGTACGTTTAGCAAGTGCCTAAAATAAAAAATTAAATTAAATCTTATCGAAAAACTTTTTGGAAATTTATAAATACTATATTTTGCATCAAAATATACAATAAAAAAATAATTTTTATATCAATTGTTAATTATTTTAGCAATAAAATTTAAAAAATCGAAAAACATTTAAATTAACAAAAAATGTGTTGAAAGTACATGTCACCAATTCTTTCATAAAAACAAAAATAAATGAGATAAGACAAAAAATCTTTTTCGAGCTTGTTCTACGATATATTTCCTATCAAAATAAGTAATAGACAAAAAATCGATTTTTTTCACCGACTTTTTTCATCCTAAAGGTGGTGGGTCCACTTAATTTGTCAGGAGTAAAGCCATGCAGGTCCTCACGCGCCCTCAGCATGACTTCCAAGCTCCTGAAGTTTACTCCAAACATTTTTCCTACCTTCGAGAGCATCAAATATTCTGTTGTAGATAAAATTCTCACGTGCGTGTTTAATGCGCTTCTCTGCATCAGCGGCAACGGATTGAAACTCAGTCCACAGTCTGTCATCCCGACTATGCGCATAACGTCGTCGCATCGCTTTCCGCTAGTTAATGAGATCCCTGAGCTCAGCATCAATCTACGGTGGTAGTCCCTTCTTTCGAGGTCTGAACTGTTTTATAGGAGCAATTTGATCGATGACCTTCATTAGGTTCGAGCTGAGATGCTCCAGCTTATCATCTACACAGAAATTTAAATAATCAATCTGCGACCAATCATATGCCTCGAGAAGAGGTAGAAGCTCATCCTGACGAATAGACTTAAAGTCTTTGTACGTACATTTATTGAGTACAGGGGGCTCCACAATAGTAATAAAGTCTACTTCAGCATCAATAATATTGTGCTTACTAGGAAAGGTCGCCATCGTGTTGCTAGAACTCAAAATTACATTGTCATCATTAGTGACAATAATGTCAATCCATGTATGCGAGTCACCAATATGATGGGTCGCACCATGATCAACTTGGACAACTTCATCCAGTTGATCATCACCATGATCAACTTGGAGTTGTAGATTAAGCTGCTAAGCTGGCTCCCTGACGAAGACTGCATCACGCGAGGACGACAGCATGTTCGCATGCAGATCACCAATTATCAGTCTCCGTTTGTTACTGGTAGAGAAGTTCATGGGTCTGTCTATTAAATCTGAATTATCAGTAAAAGAGATACCCGGCGGCCGGTATATTACTGCCACAAATACTGGAGGCAGGTTACCCTGTTGCGCATGGCACATCAGGTATTCCGGTGTGCCTGGCTTGCCTTTATCCTGTGCAGTTTGTGAGGAGCAGAGCAAGGTCGCCTTGAATGAATTATGGACATACAACGCAACACCACCGGCCTGAGTGTTTCTGTCCTACCTGAGGACAGAATATCCATCAACGCAAACACGACCATCCTCTATCTGCAGCCCAAAACGAGACTCAGCTATACCAAAGAGATGATAGTAAGGACGGGTATCCGGAAGGAACTGACTGAAAGCGACAAAATGCTTATTGAGAGAAGTCGCATTGAGAAAGCCAACACGCAAACTCTTCCTCTCAATCCTTCTGACTGTATCCACTTCTAGTCACTCCTGGTTTTCGGCGTTATTTACTGGAGTAACTCCGTTAGAGGATCCATTCCCTTTTTTAGTTCAAGGCATCACAGAATTGTCATTTACAACTTCATACGATGCAATTATTGCCTAAAGGCCAGCCGCTAAAGCAAACATATGCACAGTTTCGCCGTCTAGTCTCTTAACCAGTAAATGACCACCTCTTTGCCAGACATATTTGAAGTTAAGATCGCGAGCCAATTTTCTCAGGCTTTTAAATTGTAAAAAAGATTCTTTGCTAAGAAGTTCATTAATAAATATTTTACTTTGAATTAGTTTGTTACTCGTGTCCTGATTCAGAGACGTTACGTCAATATCACGTGTATTAAACGCAGTGAACCCATTCTTAGAACGCATTATATCATGAATTAAATCACCACGAGAGAAACAGATAACCCACGGAGAGAGACGGTTTGAGAGATTCGCTAATGAACCAGCATCAGTTTGTCTCTCTGGTCTGAGAAAACGTATTGACAGAATATCTTCCCGTGCAATAGAGGGTAAGATAGTCGCAAGGATAGCATGAGTACCACCCTTTTTTTGTTTAGTTGTGCCCTCGAAATTGTTGGAAATGATAATTTCCTTTGATACCTTACCAACTCGCCCACCGTGAGCCACACCAGACACCGAAGAAAAGCAAGCATCGCGCCGGACACTCTTCCTGCGATGCCGACATGGCTTAGCGCGATAATCGTCAGTGAATCCATTGTTGTCAATAATGCTTAAATTACTACTATTTACAAACTCAATTCTAGGACTTAAACGACTATTACCATTACTGCCCTTGTTCTGTGGATAAACAGACTTATTTTAGTCCTTTTCGTCATCAGATTGTCAATCCTTTACTTAAGCACTTCGTTTTCCTGCAACAACAACGTTCGATCATTTTGCAATCCCTCTAATTTGGAAGACTGATCAGTAATCTTCTCTTCAAGAGACGAAATCTTTAAAGTTAATTCTCTAATCACACTGTCTATGGCCAAAACTGGTGACGTTTCGCTGTCAACAGCATCAAGTTTTACTGAGAAAAATGATCGAAGATCACTTATAGCAGTCATAAGCATCTTAAACTGATTGTTGAAGAGGTCAATCATCGTTAAAAGTAGTGAGCAGTAACGGATTCAACTCATATCGATAGACGAGTTATTCACGTGGGATTCCCTTGGAACAGCAGTAGTCCCAGTCAAAGAAGCAGATGGAGTCGAGGCAGTAAGTTTGCTGCTATCCTCGAGGGAATTATCATATATTGTGACATTTGCCTTTGTAGTTTTTGTTGCGCTGCTATCAAAATTAACAGGTTCAGCTGTAGCAGTAGGCGTGTCAGTCTTAAGAGTCTTGACTATCTTAGCACCATTTATCATTAAAGACTTATTTACAATGGAGCAATTCAAATTTAAATTTTTTGGTTTCATCTTTTTATCAGTCTTTATTTTCTCTGTTGGTATATTAAAGTTCAGTTTATTAGATATATTGCAATCAACGCAGATGTAGTCGTTTCGTGCTACTAATGTTCATTCATGACAAACACTATGATACGGTTTTTTGCACTCTTTACATTTACGCATAATCGCATTTACCCTAAGAATCTTTTTACATTTTTAATAAGTCGCCATAATAGGGTGAGAAAAAAATAATAATTATAATAATAATAATAATAATAATAATAACAACAGCAATAATAATTGAAACTAAAAGGAAAGAAAGAAGAAAAGAGAAAAAAATATAATAATAATAATAATAATAATAATAAATAAAAACGAGACTAGCGCAAATTATGTTTATATACACAGAGTTTATAAGTATATAAAAAAAATGAAAATAAGTTAAAATCACTATAACGAACTATAATAATAAATGCCTAACAATAATGGTAAAATAATAATAGTAACAACGCTGAGATATAATAATAATATTGCTACAAACAACGAAAAATTAAAAAACAGATAAGAAATGATCAAAAAAAGTTAATTAAGTTGAAGTATTAGTATTAAAATAAGTGTATAATACAACTATATGTTGTGTTTGTTGGAAAGTATATGTGTTGGAATTATGTGTCTTGTAAGCCTTCGTTTATTATACGCTGATTCCATTCGGTTTTATCGCGTTCGAGTAAATGACTAAATACAGCCCTCTTAAACAACCCTACTTGGTTAGGTGTAAAGTCAGATGTATGAAATGAGTTGAGGAGTTTGGGAGCTGTAATCCAGAAAGTATTGTTAAATGATCCTTATTGTGAAGTGGGAAAGAGAAGACTTTGAGGCGGAAGACGGGCTAAGCGACGAACCACAGTATTATTTATTATTGTGAACCTGTGTGAGATGTATGTCGGGTTGTTGAGAACCAGAATCTTATACGCAAGGGTGGCTGTAAAAGATTTTCTTCGGCTACGTGCAGATGACCATCCCAGCGCCAAGCGATAGGGAGTGACGTGAGCCATGGAAGGAATGTTGCCATATACGATGCGCACCCAAGCATTTAAAAGTCGCTGAAGTTTGAGGTTTTGGTTTTGCTGGAGGTCACTAAATATAGCACATGAGTAATCGAATTGAGGAAATATTAAGCTCTTGACTAGTTTTCGTCAGACTTCTCGGCTAAAAGCGTTTCGGTTATAGCGAAGGGAGTAGAGAATACCATGTAGACGTTGCAAGAATTGATTTATTTGTTTGTTCCAATTTAAATCTTCAGTGATTGTGACCCCTAGGCTAGTGGCTTCTTTTAAGAAAGGGATATCTATTCCCTTAATACAAATTTTCGGTGGATCTTGGAAACTTGGCCTGTGAAATACTGACTTCCTATGATAATCGCCTAAGTTTTCTGAGTGTTAAAAGTTAAGGCATTTGTGGACGCCCATCCCGCCACCGCATTTGCATCCCTGTTCAGAGCAACAAGGCTATTTTCAATATCAGTAGGAGAGAAATGCAGATAAATCTGCGAGTCATCGGCGAAAATCATGTGCTTACACCTATTTAGAACGGACGGCAGGTTATTGATATAAATTGAAAATAAAAGCAGGCCCAAGACACTTCCCTGTAGCATACCGGAGGTAGTTGTGGCCCACTTAAACAGAGCACCACTCTTACTGCGAACTGCTTGAGTGCGTGATTCTAGATAGGAATAAAACCATCTTATCACCAAATTTGAGCAGTTAAGAGACCTTAGCTTTCGAAGAAGGCGAACGTGAGAGACAGTGTCAAACGCTTTTGAAAAATCAAACAGTATTAACGCTGTGAGTTGACGCTCGCTTATTGCAACACGGGCATTGTCCAGTATTCCAATAAGAGCGGTCTGAGTACTGTGTCTAGCCCTGAATCCGACCTGTCTTGGGTCTAGTGGCTGTTGTCTGTAAGATGAAGATTAAGTTGGTCGTGGATGATTCTTTCGATAATCTTCAAGAGTTCGGGCAACTATGCGATGGGATGATTTTCCGAGATCGAGGTTTTATTGCGTTTTTAGCAAATGGAAATAGTAGTGGCTTTTTTCCATTGTGAGGGAAATGTGCCGCTTTCAATCGAGTAATTAAATAATCGCGTAAGATGTTTTAAAATACTGGGAACGCTTACTTTGATGGCTTCAATTGGCAAATCGTATACCCCGGATATTTTGGAGGAGCATTTTTTTAATTGTTTGAGAATATCTTCGGTTATGGTTTAAAAGTTAAAAGCAGGTGAAAGGTCGTGCTCGTAGGGTTCGGTAAGTATATTATTAATGTCGGTGTAGGTTAAGGCTGGATGAGTGTTAAATATCGAGGCGAAGTGGCAGCTAAGCTCGTTAGGCGTAAGGTAACGAAGAGAAGAGAGGGATGCGTGGGAGTTGTTATGCCTAATTTTTTAAATTCTTTCCATCTGGCCCGTGGGTTTAAAGCGATTTTGATGCTAGCAGCGAGATAGCGATTTTTGGCAGAGTCTAGTGCATTGCTAATATTACTACGGAAGGTTTCGTAATTAAAATTTTTGCACTTTCGTATGCACGATCTCGGGCAGCCATTTGGCGACGTAGATCAAAAGTCACCCATGGTTTGCGCCGTGGACTGATTTTGAATACGCGATCTGGAGCATGTTCATCGAAGGCTTTATTAAGCGTTAGTGTTAAAACAGATGTGAGATTGTCAACGTTATTGCGCTGATTAGTGAGGTCGGAGGGGAAGAAGGAGTGGGACAGTCGGTGGGCAGAATGTAAATTTACGTTTGCGCTGGTAATTCTTTACAGTTTTTCAGTGATGTTTGGACCAGCCGGAAATAGACGAGCTAGTTCTAAAGAGATCGAGGCGAGAAATGCGTCGTGATTGAGATGTTTAAAGTCTCTTGATTTGATCATTTGTGGCGTAGCAGGTGGCTTAGCGAACGAGTAGGATAGTGAAATGAAATCATGACCGGCCGCGAACGGACTCTCGGATTTCTTGTACCCGCGTACTGCAGTTAGATTTTTGACTAAAAAGAGATCTAGCCAGGAATGGTGATCAGTGCCATCTTTCCAGTGGCAATGATGAATTGGATCGGAGGGTACAAGATGGACAGCGTTGGAGGCCAAGTGGTTAGAGAGAAATTCGGACGCATTATTCTGTGTAGCCATATTCACATTGAAATCGCCAGTGATGATAACGTGATTATAAGATGGTAGATGTTGTGTTAGGACCTGGAAGAAATCGCTGGGATAATGGGCATCAAGTCATCGATAAACTACACCAAAGAACAATTTTTGATCACAACATTTTATTTCTAGTAGTAAGTATTCCGGTGTATTGTTGCACTGTGGATCGGAGTGACAGATGACTGACGGTTGAAATGAATTTTTTATGTAGATGCCCACCCCTTCACCTCCCTTGCCCACCCTATCCACTCTAATAAACTGATAATCGTCCAGAGATATAACAGAATCGCTAATAGAAGGTTTAAGGGGGCACACCACAATTAAAAAAGTCAATTTCGGTCAAAAAAAAATTTTTGCGTTTTATTGATAATTTTGGTAGAAAATCTATCATAGAATAAGCTCCAAAAAGTTTTTTGACCAATTTCATTTAATTTCGTTTTTACGAAGTAATTAGTGACATGCTCTTTCAACCCATTTTTCGTTAATTTTACTATTTTTTTATTTTTTTTTTTACAAATTATAGCTAAAATAATTTAAACACGATAGAAGAATATTTTTTTTCACTTATTCCGATAAAAAGAATATCGTTAATCAAACATAAAAAAAGTTTTATAATGAGATTTAATTTTATTTTTATTTTTTTAGCTACACAATGATATAGTTTTTAACTATTTTTTTAGGCCTACTCAGGTATACGCGCTCGCGTACGCTACATGTGTATGTCCGTGAGCTCAAGAAAGGCAGCGCACGCCGCGTGCCGCGCGGTGAGGCGCGCTCGCTAGTGTGAATTGGTGCGCGCGGTGTAATGTGTATCAGTGAGCGAGAGAGAGGCAGCGCGCGCCGAGAGTCGTTCGGTGGGGCGCGCTTGCCTTTGTGAGTCGGTGTGTGTTACGTAGTGTGTATCGGTACCGCTCGCGGTGTACGTGCCACGTAGCACGTATAGCGGTGTGTGAATGTATGAGCGCGTACGGCGTATACCGCCTGATATGTAATGCTTGCCAGATACTAGTTGCGCGCTGACGGATATTTTCACGTTTGCAACGAAGGCGCATTCGTTGCATTTCCCCTTTACTTTGGAGAGTAAAGGCACATGCTCGCCTTTCCTCTTTTATAAGCATGCATTCAACGGAAAAAAATATACAATAGAGAGACAAAAAATTCATGCGGTTTTATCGGTTACCACTCGTGGATTCTTATTCTAATACTATAGAGCCACTCACTTTCTTGGGCTTGCCAATTCTCCTGACGTGGCTGGTTGCAGGGTTCAGACGCAGGTGCCATTTTAGGCCGTTCCACCGGACCCGGTACTGCCGCACGCTGACTGGGACTGACACCTCTGGGCCGTTGAGGATTTTAACCCGTCTTTGCGGTAGCTGGCTTGTGTCTTTCCACGGTCGGGCCGGTGTTGCTGTTGGTGGCGCTACTCCAAGGATCCTTGCCGGCCTTGATGGAGTTGGCGGCAATAAACTATGCGGTGGTGGTGGGGCGATGATCCTCGGGAGCGGGGTACCGGTTTGCGAGATCTCCACCTGGGCGTTGTGTGGCCGATTATCTTCGCCAGTTGAGGGTGCGGTGTGGAACGCGGCTGCTGCTGCTTCTCTTGCGCGGCAACGCGCACTATAGCTGGGGTCCCAGCGAGTTTCTTTCTTAACTGCGCTGGTGCTAAGTTAGTGCCGGTGACTTCCTGGCATCGGCCTTGGAGTTTGGCCTGGTCTTGTTTTACCGAATTTGGTGGAGGACCCTTTTCGGCGTCGGCACATACTCCTTGGCTGATGTCGGTGCCTGGCCTACGCTCTCCGGCACGTATTCTTCTTGGCTCACCAGGAGGTTGTCGATTTCGTCGACTTCCTTGATCGACATCTTGATCGTGACTAGAGTAAATAGATAGGATTATTAATCATGGGCCCTTTATCGGTGATTATCTTGAGGTGTAACTATTAGTTACTAGTTATTCACTTTAGCCACAAGAGGTGCTCAAGTGTCGGCTGCCTTATTTGAGAGAGCCTATTGTCTCTTCAGGACCCTGTCTCCTATGTTTGGGCGATATTCTCTTCTACAGAGGTTATAGTGTTTTTGCTGGTGATGGAAACTGCGAGCCAAGTTCACTCTTGCCATTTCTAAGGCTTCTCAGTGGCGCTGCAGTCGCTGTTTCCATGACGACTGCTGACGCTTCTGCTGTTCGGGTAGCAGGCTTCCTGGTGGGGTAAGTTTTCGACCGCAATTTAGCAGAGTCGGAGTGTATCTTGTGCTTTCGCTCTGGGCTGTGTTAAATGCGAACGCGACTTCTGGTATTCATTTATCCTACGGTTTTTGTGTGTTGCGGATATACTGCTTAATCATCGTTCCTATGGTTCAGTTCGCTTGTTCCACCATGTTGCATTGAGGGGTTTATGGCGGTGTTTGGCGATGCTCTATTTTTGCGTCTTTTAACGCCACTTTGAACTCCTTGCTTTCGAACTGGCGGCCGCCATGAGTTACGATAGGCTTTGGGCAGCCATGACGTAATATGACTTGCTCTATGACGGCCCTGGTGAATGCGTGACCTGTGGCTTTCGGTAACGGGCGTAGTTCTACCATTTGGAGAAGCGATCCTGCATGACAAATAGCGTAGTGTGGTCGTTTGTAGAACGCGGGAGTGGTCCTGCGAGGTCAATGAAGACCATTTTCCATGGTTCTTCTACGTAAGCGGCGTGCATGCTGCCTGGTGGAGCTTGTTGCTGCGGTTTATGCTTCTGGCAGCTTGTGCATGACCGTACGTATTTGGTGGCCTCTCTAAACATGCTTGACCAATAGCAGTTTTGAGCTAGCCGTGCTAGTGTTTTTGCTACTCCAAGATGACCCACGGTGGAAACGTCGTGGTTCTCTTGTAACACCTTTTGACTTTCATCTTTTGCTATGCAAATTTTCCACTCCTTGTTAACCGCCCTTTCATTGTAGTCTAGAGTATGCAGAATGTGCCGGTATAGTCGGCCCTTTTCGATGGCGTATTACGGGTGCTCTTCTGGCCTTCCTTTGACGGCGGTGTACGTCTTTACGTACAATCTTTATGGTTGGAGTCCGTTAGTTTTGCAAACTTCGAGAGCTTGCCGCTTGACTGCGTCAGCGACGTTATTCTCCGTTCCACGGCGATACTCAATCTCGAAGTCTCACTTGCTTATTTCTATAGCCCATCTTGCTAGACAGCCTGACGGATTATCGATTTTCTCCGACTATTTCAGTGACTGGTGGTCGGTAATGACGACGAAGTGGTAGCCCCCGATGTAATCGCGCATTTTCCAGATGCCCCACTTTACTGCGAGGCACTCAAGTACCGTCATGGAGTCGTTTTTTCTGCTTTGTTTATCGTGCAGCTGGCGTATGCGATCACCCTTTCTGTGCTGCCATATTTCTGCATCGGTTTGGAGTATGAACGTTTTTGTCCAGTCTGGACAGGCGAGTATGGATGCTTCTATTAAGCACTGTTTCAGCTCCTTGAACGCCTCTTCGTGCGTTTCGTCCCATTCTCACGTAGTTTTCTTCTTAAGGGGAGGGATACACCAAATTTAAATCTATTCTAAATTTGGTAAAATATAGGGCTAAAAAAAATTATAAATTGTAATAAGATTAAAATATATAATGTAAATGACTTAAAAAATGTAATCCCTTAAAAAAATGACATATTTACGTTCTATAAGTCCATATCAAGACTCGACTTCCGGTAAGTAGGCAGGCCGCAGCGCCTTCCACCTGCTCCTCGCCTTTAAACATTTATTAATATTTTTTCTCACTCCTCGGAGTGGAGAT
>JAPYZB010003666.1:0-10091 GCA_030522745.1 Eupelmus kiefferi | reverse complement strand
TTATTGTATTATGCTTAATGTATTTTCTCACAGAGTCAAACGGGGTCCTACCCCATGACTCCAAATAAATAATTTTCAATCAATCAATCAATCTCTCTCCGCGGCAGGGACAGAACGCGTGGGGCAAGCGCCCAAGCCTACAATTAAGTGCGCGCAAATCCAAATTTTTTTGTTCGTGCTACGCGACGCGGATATAAGCACGCGTATATTGCAAGTTTTCGGAACACAAGTCGCAGCTATAATAGCGCGCGTGTTTTAAATTTTTTTTCGTGTGATTACGCGACGCAGCTATCAGCGCGCGCGTAATTAAAATTAAATTCTCTTCGAAATGGCTGAGATGTCAGCGGAGCAGGCCGAGTACGAGCGGCGCATATGCTACCTGCTGCGGCAGGGCGGTAGCGGTGCCAGGCTCTTACGGAGAAACGCGGACAAGATAGACCTCAACGCAGTTATGGCAGAAATCAGCATCTCGGGGCTGAATACGGAGGGCTTTGAGCCGATAGTCAAAGAGCGGTACTAAAGGTATCTCCTCAGGCAGACAAACCTGAAGGAGTGGGTCCCGTGGAACCCGATTATGGACCTCCCGAGCCGTCGTCCTCGCAGCGGACCGCAGTTCGTATGCGAGAAGCTATGGAGAGTTGGTGCTGCGACATCGCGCACCAACAAAAAGAAGAGCTCAGCCTCAGCGACCGAGGATGAGGGCGCGGCCGAGCTCTCGGACACCAGACTGGACCAGATGTTGCGTGAGTATGAATACAAGGTGGGCACCTTCCAGCGTACGTCTGCGCTTTCCTTCGAGCAGGGTGCGGGGGTGACGGTTACCACAGCGGCAAATACTGAGATACCAGCGGTAACTTCGCCAGGCCTGATGTCGGAGCTCCTGATTTCCACTTTGATGGAGTTGCCGCTATCGAATCAGCCCCCCATTTTTTCGACGAGTGCGTCGGAAGGGGCCGCGGCAACGGTTCCAACATGGAGCGGGAACATCGGTCCAACTCCGACGTGGTCATTCCCCGCAGTCTCTGGCACAGCCGGATTAATAAGCCCATCCTTGCCAATGATAAACCAGCAGAGACCGGAGGGAATCCTTGGCCGGTGCCTAGCTGGTTGTCGCCTTGGGATATCTAGCCTCAATTTGACGGATCGTGGACGCCAGGAGGGCGAGCGCCAGTCGCTCCGCCGGGGCCGGCTGCGACTCAGGTCAGTGGCAATGTGGGGGAGGCAGCGGCCGCGGGCGCGCCCGACCCGGCAACAACAGGTCGCATGACTCAGTTTATGGAAATGATGGAGTCGGTGAGTGGAGATGGATTCAGCAAGAAGCAGACCCAGCGAGTAGCTTCAATCACCAGCAGCCTATAAATGGCGCGGTGCAGAATTCGGAGGAACCTACAAGTCCGCTAAAGAACCAAACAGCGGCACTTGGAGAAAGACAAACGAAGAAGAGGTTGCTGCCAACAGGCGCGAATAAGAAGAATACACGGTGAAGAAGATCGGAGAGCAGTGTTTCAACAACGAGTTTCCGTGCTTCGGGATCCCGCGAAAGCGACCGATCAGGGCGCGCGCGGAGAGGCGAGCCGAACGCGCGCCGCCGTGACCAGTGCGTGAAGCATCTGCGGAACTATTTTTCGAGATTCTCGGACACGGGTTCAGCGAATGCGGATGAATTTCTGTTGAAGCTGGAGAGATGCCTATGGGACACGCCATATAAAGACAGAGTAATTCTGGCATCTCTCTTGTGCGTGTTTAAAGGGCCGGCGCAAACGTGGTTTTTGTCAGCCTCTCCCCACATGCGAAGTTTTGAAGATTTTACGGAGAAGTTTAAAGCACGTTTTTGTATGGAGGCGTCAGACGACGCTCTTAACACAGAGTTACGCGCCAAAGAGCAGCGCAGAGGCGATCCAATAGCGCAGATTATTTGTGAACTGCAGCTGATAGTTGGCCGCTTTAGGGAGCCGCCCTCGGAAGAAACCCTGGTACGTTTGGCGCTAAAACAGCTGCTGCCTAAGTACCAGGAGGTTTTCATGCATCATTCAGTACAGAGCCTTGATGAAATTGTCAAAATCGGAAGAAGATGGAAAGACATAGTGGAAAATATGGCGAGGTTCGGCAAATCCGCAGTTCCTGCGCATGGGCGCGAAACTGCGCAGCCGCACGCCAATCTGGCTCTCGTTGAGGAGGAGACGCAACAAATCCCGTCCACAGGTTCTCAGGAGAAAAAACGTGGAAAGCGGGGCGGGAAGAAAAATAAGAAAAATTCCCAAAATCAAGGTAATTCGGAGCAAGTTGCGCTGATCCAAACGGCGCTGCCTCAGAGCGCGTGGTTTGGAAATCAAGCGCAACAAAAGCTGTCGACGCAAAACCAAATGCCGCCAGCTAGGCAAAAGTGGAGAAGCTCGCCTGCGACAGAAGTAACACAAGGAGTACCTCCTGGCGCGGCGCCGACGAACAGCTTTGTAGGCGTATGTAACGTTTACAAAGCTGTCGGCCATAGGGCAGCCGAGTGCGCATAGCGTACCTGCTTCACTTGCGGAGTAACGGGGCATATTTGTAGGAGTTGCCCGAATGGCATTTTTACACGTCAGTAGTAGCAGCCGCGGCAGCTGCAGTGGGCGCAGTCGCAACTGCAGCAGCAGGCGCTACAACAATTCCAGCCGCGCATGCCGCGGCAGCCGTTGGCGCAACCGAGAGCGCCAGTGGCACCAATTAATCCAGCGGTCGCTTGCTGCATGATGTGCGGGGCGCAAAACGTGACGTTTGCGACCTGCACTGATTGCGCGGCGATTCGACAAGGATTAATTCAAGTGGGAAACGGACCAGCAGAAGTGTAGAGCCCCCCGCTACCTCCTGCGCGCAGATAATATCGGAGATCTGCGAGTCCTACGAGGAGGACCTAGGAGATCCAGTCGGAGGCATCTTCGCAAGGTCAGTTGTAATTTCAAGAACCAAATCGGTAAGCGAGACGTGCAGCGACTGGTGCGCGGCGTCTGCGCCTGGGACGAGTGAAAATTTCGGTGGTGATTCGGAAATTAAGTTGGCGAGCGACATAGACGCCCTACCTCACGAGTACCGCGGAAGAAAAATTAATACGGTTTCAATAAGGCAGACGGCGAGCGACGCAGGCGCCCCGGCTCGCCGTGAGAAGAATGAAGAAAAAGACGGTGTTTAGTCAGAAGTTGAGACAGAGGCGATTCGAACGCCTCGTCTGAGATCGGTTGGTGAAGTAAAGATGTCTGTTTTGCGGGCACGAGACGGTTATCATGGGCACCTTCGTTTGTGACAGCTAAGCAGGGTAAGGAGACTTTGTTTGGCAAGAACACAGAGAGGTGCGACTTCGCGCGCCGCGACCAGCTCCAGCTTAGGAAGCAGGGCGCCCAAGCGGGCTCGTCTTGCAGTAGAGGTTTGGGCATGGACTTTACAGAACGGAGTTCTACAGTCCAGGGGGGGGGGGGGCAGGAGTTGTGAGGTGCACAACTAAGCCTTTCCGGCCAAGCCCTGACGAGTCGCTCGAATTCGCAGCGGTCGGTACAGCTGACAGGCGGCATTATTTGTCCGTAAATTTCGGCGGACAAGATGTCATAGCGCTGTACGACCCTGGCGCAATGATGTCACTTGTTAACGTGCGCGTTGCGCAATCGTGCAAAAAAAAGTGGCGCGAATTTGAGCAAGTAGTCACCGGAGCTGGAGGGATGCCGATACAAACATACGGAATTGTAGAGGCTCTCCTAGAAGTTGGAGGAGTCCAGCAGACGATTATGCTGCGCGTCTCGGGCGTGAAAGAACACGGCCTAGTGTAAGGCGTGGACTTTGCGATCGACTGGGACGTGCGTGTAGAGCATAAATCGGCCCGGTGGAAAATCGGAGCAGAAGGAAACTGGAGAAACTTCCTTGGAGCGAGAGAAATCGGAGATCACGGCAGCACAGCCCAAGTCAAGGTTGAGTGCGCGGGAATTGAAGAAGCGTCTAAAGAGTAGCGTGCGAGAGTGGACGCGCTGGTAGCGCGACCCATTCCGCCGCCTCAACAGATGCACGGCTTTACGACCCTTATAGAGCATCATATAGATGTTCAAGGGGTGAGGTCAGTCAAGATCCCCATGTGCAGAATGTCTCCATTGAAGTTGGACTTTGCGCAGGCCGAGGTTCGGAGAATGTACAAGCGAGACATTATCGAGCCTAGCGCCAGCGAGTGGTGCAGCCCTCCGGTAATTGTCGGCACAAATCCCGACAATTTTCGTTTGCGGGACTCGTGGTTAATCAAGAGAAGAGCGAGTTCTGCTGTGCGTGAGTCGCGTGCCTTGGTTACATTCTGGATTGCGATGGCTTACGTCCCAATCCAGACAGACTCGCGCCGGTATTAAACTACCCACCGCCCAGAAGTGTGAAAGAATTAAGAACATTCTTGGGTATGGTGGGTTGATATTCGCGATTCATTGACGGAGAATCGGAAATAAAGATTCCACTCGTGAGTTTGCTCCGAAAGGAAAAGACTTTCGAGTGGGGCCAGTTGCAGCAGGAAGCTTTCGAGCAGCTAAAGAAAGCGCTTCTTGAAGCCCCTGTGCTTGCGCGGCCAGATTTTTCGCGTCCTTTCACGGTCCAGTGTGACGCCAGCGACTATGACATAGACGCGGTGCTCACCCAGAAAAACGAAGACGGCTGACGTAAATTCTGCGGAAAAGAATTACACGACTACGGAGAAAGAATGCTTGGCTCTAGTCTGGGCCATCAAACGGCTGCGTCCTTACATCGAAAGTTATCATTTTATCGCTGTAACGGACCACAGCGCTTTGAAATGGCTTCGGAGCATGAAGGATCCAACCCGCCGCCTTGTGCGCTGGGTTCTCGAACTGCAACAATGGGACTTTGATATAATGCATAAAAAAGGCGCATTACATCACGTCCCTGATACGCTGTCAAGAGGCATCGTGCACAAGGAGGCTGAGATTGCGGAATTTGCGGAGATCGGAGATACTTGGTACTTGGCACGAGTGAAAGACGTGCAGCAGTTTCCTCGAAAATTTCCAGACTGGAAAGTTGAGGATGGAATGCTGTATCGGTTCACTGGCGACAAACTTCTCGATGCCGTAATTTCGGAGGAAGAAGGTTGGAGATTGGTGGTACCTGAGGAACATCGAGAGCGAGTGCTCAGCGATGAACACTGCGACCCGTCGGCTGGATACCTCGGTGTCGAGAAGACGTATGGGCGCGTGGCCGCTGAGTACTATTGGCCCGGCATACATCACGGATTGAGAGAGTTTGTGCTCAGCTGTGATATATGCCAGAGATATAAAGTATCTCAGGCCGCACCGGCAGGCATGATGGGTAAGCGCATTCTAGAGCGCCTCTGGGCCGTGGTTGCGGCCAACGTGATTGAGCTGCCTCAGAGTACGAACCAATATAAGTTCGTGGTCGTATTTCAAGACTTGTTCACACGTTGGGTAGAAATGAAACCGATGAGGACGGCGAATGGAAAGAATATTTCGAGAGCATTGGAGGAACTCGTGCTATTTCAGTAAGGAACGTCAGATTTTCTCCTCACCGATAATGGGACGAAGTTCATAAATAAAACCTTGGAGAATTTGCTTAGCGAGTGCGGGGTTGAGCATACTACGATACCCCCGTATCATGCGCAAGCCAATCCTGTGGAGCGGGCGAATCGTACTCTCAAAACAATGATTGCGATCTTCGTGGGCGCAAATCATGTGAAATGGGACGAGCATTTGCATGATTTTAGGCACGCGAAGAATACTGCTGTGCAAGCTAGCACAAAAGTTTCACCAGCATTCATAAATTTCGGACGAAATCCGGAGCCGGTTAAAAGTCTGAGGCGTGAAGTAGAGCCAAGCTGGTCGAAGCTGCAGCTCGATCCGGCCGTATGGTTGGATCGCCTCAAGAGGCTTAAAGCGCTGAGGGATCTTGTACGGAAGCACAATGATCAAGCTCAAGCTAGAGATAAGCGGCTCTACAATCGCGGCCAAAAAACGGTGACTTTTCAAGTGGGCGACCTTGTCCTTCGACAAGAGAATATCCTCTCGAATGACGCCTAGGGTATTTCGGCCAAATTGGCGCCAAAGTTCGAGGGTCCCTTTGCTATTAAGGAAGTCCTTTTGCCAACCGTCTATTTATTGGAGGCGCCCGGGCGGAAGAATGCAAAGGTTCACGTAAATGACCTAAAAAGCTACATCGCGCCACGAAATCGGAGAGAAATGTTAGAGTATGTGGAAGTTGGGATGCGAGTAACTAATTTAACTAATCGGAGTGCTAATCGGAGCGGAAATAATAACATACGTTTTATTTTCAGTTCAATGTCCACACCGGAGACCAGTCGTCGCCTTTGCGCGGGCCTACCCAGGAGATGGATGCACTGGCCATCCCGAAGGAACCGGCAGCAGTTGGGAAGACCCCTCTCCCCGGAGACAACGGAACACACCGGTGAGCCGATGAAGGTGGATTTACCCCATTTGCTCGACGCGCCGATTCCCCCTCTGGAATTTGTGCCAGTAAAAAACTGGCACGAAGACGTCGAAGGGTTGGATATCGACGACCCTAAGACGATGGACGACCTCGAGAACTTCCTCCAGGAGCCATCCATAGTTCGGCCCATCGGAGAGTATGCTACAACGGCGGTCAGCGCCCCACGAGAGAAGCCCAGCGACACCTAGGAGTCGGCGCGGGCATTCACATTGTCGGTGGAAGGAGTGGGAAAGAGCGCGGTTGGACGAGCGACGTAGCAATCCGGCGCGGTCCCGAAAGCGACCTCAAGAGAGCTCCCCCCACCTGCAGATTGCAGGGATAAAGAAGAGGAAAAAGGTTAACCCCCGGAGACAGTGGACACTGGACGACTACGAGTCCCTGCCTCCGCTGCCCCAACCCTCAGAACCGTCGCCGCTGAGCCTTTCGCTCCTGCCACCGGTGGTCCGGCAGAAAACGGCTACAGGTGAAGCGGATCGGCAAACGCGCTGGCGAGATGCATTGATGAAGCATCCGCCGCAAAATCGCTCAGAATGGCCCGACCTGCCACGGGTTTCGGTCCCGGCGACGGTGTCCTTCTTCGGAGCAAGTGGCAGCCAAGAAGTACGTTCCTTCATGGCGGGATACGGCCATACGAACGACGTCAGCGACCAACCAGGGCGCAACGTCCGACGGAGCCCCGGCGGCAGCCAAAAGGAGCGCTGAAGCTAAGCCAAAGGCCGCAGAGGGCGCGTGGCTCTCTGAGAACGGGAAGAAGTTACGAGGTATGTTGTTTGGCGGGCTCCGGCCCATCCCAACAGACAAGTATCTCGACCCGGAGCCATACTCGTGTTTCAAGTGCTGGCAGAGGGGGCACGATCGCGTAAACTGTCCCGTCCTAGTTGTACGGGTTTTCTGTTTTAGCTGTGGGAGACAGAACACGTGCATGCAGAAGTGCCCTTGCTGCAGCCAGGCGCACGAGAAATGGCTCAAGGAGAGACACGTGCGCTCAGAAGAAACGACGCGGCACCAGTCCCCAGAGGGCTCTAGGGCGGAGCGGAGACACGACACGGAGCAAGGGAGCCTGGACGCCCAAAAACGCCGGCAGATCACGACTTCCAAACTCCGGAGAGTCATAAGCGCACCGCACAGGAGCGTTCTACGGACCGGTCGAAGCACAAGTTGGAGAAAGGCTGTGTGAAGAAAAGGGGGAAAAGGGGTGGCAAGAAGAACAAGAAGACTGCCAACCTGCCGGAGACCAGAACACTCGCCAACCCCTGCTTACCCAGCTGAACGGAGAAAGAGGTGCAGGGAGCGGTGCCAAAAATCCCAATCAAGGAAAGATTGGGTGAAGACACCGCTCCAAAACTTCCGCCCAAGAAGATCAACTTGGACGAATATATGGCCAGAAAGATTCGCGAGGAGAATGCGTTAGTAGCGGAGTGCCAGCGACTGGAGGCAGAGAAAGAGGCGCGGCGCGCCGCAGAAATCTCCAATACAGAGGAGCAAGCAGCAGCAGGAACGGTGGAGCCCAGCATGCGGGAGAAGGTGGTGATCCTGGACCAGGTAGACCCCCTCGGTATGGACATGGAGATGGGATTGACTACAGAGGCCCCATCGAGCGGAGCTACGTCGCTATCTAACCAGCCCGCAGAGGACCAGAGGCCAGCAGCTCCACTCGACGCATTGGCCGCCTTCCCCGCAGGCCAGGGAAGTGTCGCGGACTGAGCACGTTTGCTGCAGGCTACGGAGACACTCCCGGAACCGCTCCTCGTAACCTTAATCCAGGACCTGATTCGGCAGCAGTTCGGAGACCCCGGAGAAGGTAGCGCGGCCTCCAGCGAGCGCATAGCCAATTGGTAAGAATTCGGAGTATAAGATGAATGGATTTTTATTTCTTTGGTTTTTTTTTTGGGTGTTACAGAGTAGGGCTGGATCTCTCCCAGCTGTTAGATGCAGGTAAATAATCCGCCGAATCACTAGACAATTGGCGATTTAGGAGGTGGGGGCGATTGCGACGGGTAAATGTCGAATGCTCCATGCCTGCACAGCAGAGGGAGAGAGAAAGCCGAAAAGTCATTTTCCCGGCTAACTCTCCCTCTCTCTCAATGTTACAGACCCGGACCCGGAGCAGGCAAGTCCGTACGCGCAAGGTGCGCTACGCCCAGCCTCGCCGCAGTCACCGCGTATAGCAGCTAAGCCGATCAAGTAGCCGAAACACCGCGGAAAAGCGCGAGCCTGCGGGCACGTCTGTGTGTGTAGTTATGTGTGTGTCGCGCGACGGCCCATAGGGCGCATAGTTGTATTGCGCAAGCGCGCACGTGCGTGTGCGCGCGCGCGCGCGTGTGTGTATGTGTGTATGGCTAGCGAGAGAGCGCGATTTTTAGCAGTGTTTGTCGATACGCCTCTACGTGTGCACGCGATTTTTCCCGGCCTTGTACTTTTTACGCGATCGGCAGTGATACGTCTTATCATACAGTTTTCCGGAGACGCGATTCGTTATCGGGCGTGGAAGAAGATCTTCTTCCTGCGACCTCGTGGGTGCGCGTATCCTGGTGCGGCCGGCCCGCTGGCCAGCACCGATGCGAGTGCTCTACGCATTGCGTGCGGCTAAGTCCACGGTTCAGACTTTTCAAGCCCCGTGGCCCCGCAATCTCAGCAAACAGCGTGCGAGCGGCTGCCTGCGTGCAGCGAGTCCAGCGTGTCCAGGAGGGACGCCGAGGAGCGGTACTGTGCACCGGGTCGCAAACCGTGAGTTTTTCTCAATAAATGGATTTACAGTAAATTTTTGAAGTGGTCATTTCTGTGTGTATGTACTGTCTCTCTCTCTCTCCCATACCCCGCCGACGCAACAATTCGGTATACACCGAAGAAAAAGAATAAAGTTTTGTTCGCGGGGAAGAGTCACTGCCGCGGTGACTCTATTAAAATAAAGTAATAGAACGCGACAGAAAACCGTGTGACAAATGGAGGTGGTTGGCTCCGACGAATACCAGGCAGAATTACAGCTCCATACACCGCTGAGCTGAGAATGCAGTTAATTTTTCCTGGTATCCCGTAGTAAGGATCTGTTAGCTGGATGCCACTGATGTGCCCAGTTCCGAAAGCCACTCTGTCCCTGGGAAGCAGATTGGACACTCGTTTTACCACCAAAGCTGCAAAATCAAAGGTGAAATCAGGATCTACCAAGGATTTGAGTTTTAACTTAACCTCTTCTCGAGGAACAGCATTAGTTGTACCAGACAACCCCGAAACTGCCACATGCACAGATTTCCTTTTACATGAAAGAATATTAACAATATTTTCTGATACAAACGATCTCTCTGCACAAGAGTCGAGCAGAACTCTGACTGTGACTTGTACACCTTTCTCCGACTGAAGCAAGACCATGGCAGTAGCTAGCAGCTGCTGATGTCCACACGTCTGGGTCATGACCTGTCCTGTGTCTGAAGTTGTGAAGTGTGCGGATGACTGCTCTCGAGGAACATGTAGTCGACTTATTGGTTTGCTCCTCCAAATGCAACTTTGAGTGGTGCTTACTCCCACACCGTAGCAAGTTCCTTTGGATGTGCAAGCATCAAGCCTATGACGAGCACTCAGGCAGTTGAAGCATAGTCTCGCAGCCACTGCATGTTCCTTCCTTTTCA
>JAPYZB010003665.1:0-10537 GCA_030522745.1 Eupelmus kiefferi | reverse complement strand
TCGCCTTCGGCTCGTGCTAGCTCGCCTACGACTCGTACTGCAAACTCCACACTCGGTCAATAAAGGTCCACTTATCGCCCTTGGCGCATAATGTACTATAAAGTATCTACATATTCACATTCGGTTAATTTTTACCGAACATAATAAATTTTTATTTATAAAATATAAAAATCTAAAAATACTCAGTATTTCTTACGAAGATGCCATGTCAGCAATGAAAAACTAAATTAAAGTAAAGATAATAATTTTAAAAGCTTTCGCATATATCCCGATTAAAAAGATTAAATTAGGATTCGTACGAGTTCATACGCCCGACGCACCGCCGAAACATAAAAAAAACCTGCGAAAACTTTCTCATTAGCGAAAACTTGAAGCCGGACGTCGGTGGAGTTGCGCTGAGTGATGCCTTCCGCAAACGCAGCCGTCCTGCGGGCGGTTTTCACGCAGTTCGCGTACGCCAACTTTCGCCAACCGCACGAAAGTATTCCTAAATGGAAGTGCGCGCACATACGTAGTTTTCGGCAAAAATCGACGATAAATGGCTCCAAGGAGCCGCGAAGCCCCGTTACTTTTCTCGGTTTGAGCTGAAAAGTTGAGAGGCACTCGTTAAGGAACGCAAGGATTTGCTGTATTCGATAAAAATGATCACTGCATTTTCTTGATGGACAGTACTAATATTAGTGGAGATATGAAAGTTCGAAAAAGTGGATTTTCGATGGTTACCATACATTTGTAACAATTATGAGGGTTTTTATATAAAAATATTTTCTGTGCTGTCTAAAATTTACAAATATTCTTTACAAAATAGAATTTATTTTTAGTATACTTAGTTTATATTAAAAAGATCTGGAAAAGTTTTAAAAAATACTTATTAATCTTTTTAAAATGATTCGATATTTTGACTTTTTTTTTAATTAATATTATTTAATAAATTCTAATAAATAATAATAAATATTATTACTATTAATAATTTTTCACATTTTATTCTTGCAGAATTTACGTTTTTAAATATTTTTGCAATTAGCACTTTTTTAAAAAAAGAAAGTCTTTTTTTGTGAACCTTTTTACTGGTTCGCTTCTGTGACACTGTGTCCAATAAAATGCGAAACGTAATGTACTTCGTCCATTTTATTTAAATTTACCTTTTTTACAAAAAAATTATTGGAAAATATATGAATTACAATTTAAAATCTTTTTTTTTATAAATAATACAGTTTTATTTAGTAAGTATAAAAATACAAATTTGTAATAACAAATCATAAATTGTATTAAAAATATTCTGCTAATTGATGTACATACAATACTGATGTTTTCTAAAATTTAAGATTGTACCTATTATATTTTATGAATTTAGGATTTTAATTTTCTAAATTAAATATTAAAAAAATAATATTTCTTCTAAAACTTTGAAATATTCAAAAATTGTGTAGATAAAAAACAGTTATTGTATATAATATTTAGGTAATCTACTTGAGACTAATTATAGTCTATTAAACTTTTTATTCGGATTGGCTTACTATTCTTATATACTTATATATGTACAATGAAAACATTGTCCATTGATATAAATTGAAATTCACACACTCAAGTGTGTAAAATTCAACTTAACGTACTTTCTGCAAGAGAAAGGTCTTCATTAACTGTACATATGTTTCATTTCAATTTCATAATATAATAATAAAAAATGTTAAAATATGTTTTAAAGTTTTAGCTTAAAAATGATTCCAATATTTTATATTACTATTAAACATTTTAAGAAACCTTTTTCTCTACATCCAAGAAAACATATACTTATAGATCATCAGCACACCATCTATTTACCACACGTATTAATAAATCCCTCAAAATTCTCTTATTTTTCTATACCTGGTTCACTGGTACAATACTTTCAATAAGTCTCGCTGCACTATGAATCGTACATCTTGTCGAAGTAGCTGCGGATTCTTTTGACCGCACAGCCAAGTTTCTGTCTAAGCATTTTGCACTTTATTTTCAGACAAAATTTTATCTATTTATTGCAAATTCGTGACTAGTTTTTCAAGCTAAGTATTTAATATAAATTTTATTTCAATATGAAAAATTTTATGTAATAATAAGTGAAAACAAAATTTAAGTTTGGAATTTTAATTTTTATGCGGTCTATAAGATAGATTTCCCAAAATTAGTTTCATCAGGCGTGCTAACCTTACAATGTGCGCGAAAGACGCTTATCATTTTAGTGAATAGATGTAGAAATTAAAAAAGTTACATTTGGTTTAACTTTTTAGAATATTATGACAAATAAATAACAACGAATAATCATTATTAATTTTAGAAAAGAAAAGAATGTAATTTGTTCCTTACGCACTGTTTTGAGGTTAGACGCGGGAAATATTGAAATGAAATACTTTTAATTGTTTCGTTTATTTTCTAATTATTTATTATTATTTATCTTTTTAACTTTTAACAATAAATCCATATTTCAAAAATAAAACAGTCTTGTGATACGTAAGATCTCTTTTTTACTTCTTGCTCGTTTCACATTTTTTTGCTTTCTGTTATACTCGCTTTTCTCCACTTTTCTTTGTTTTCTCGATTTCACTACCCAAGCTTTTTTCCATTCGATTCTTTTCTTTATATCACAACTATTCGCATCATTTTAATAACACCTTCTTTTTCTTTCTCTTTTATTTATTCTTTATTCCTTTTTACTTTTGTCTCTCCTTTTATAGGTTCAATACCCATGGAGAGATAAGATGTGGGCTCCAAAATAATTAAAAAATTACTTTGCTCTCGCGGCATGTAGGTACAAGCGGCTACCTCTGCGTAGGTGCTTGCCGAAAGTTCGGAAAATTGAATGCTAACATATACAATTTTTTTTATATTTTTGTTCGCATTCCGAATATTTTGCATTACAAAATTTATTTTATTTTAAAAGATAATATTACAACTTTTATTATTTTTAAATCTAGATAATTTCACGTTTTAAAATTACAAACATCAACATTTCCCTGGTAAAATGTTGATCTTATTCTAGACAGAATTTCTAACCATCATATGTTAAAACGACACTTATCTCAAAATTCAGAGCATACTATAACAGAATTTCTATGTAGATTTTATTTTAATATTCTTTGACCAGAATATCTGCCCAGAAAATGATCAATTTTCTACTAGGCTTGTTATTTTTATTTACGCTCTAGGATATGTACATGCACGCGTATATACTATTTTAGTAGCACAACATATCCAAATAAACATGTTTTTTATACGTAAAACAATATTCTATGAAAAATACAAACAACAACTAAAAAAATGTCAGGTTTTACTTAAAATTTTCATTTTTGGTACACCCAGAGTCGTAGTAGCAAGGGGTTTTTTACGTGAGTAAGGCGCGCGCGAGGGTGAAGAAATCAAAATAAGGCGGAAGGAAAAAAATGCGTACGGACCTAAGAGTATGTCGGCATTCTGACAGGGATGTCTGAGTACCTGCACTTAATCGTTTTTTTCTTCTTTCTCTTTCGCTCTCTCTTCCTCCCTGCCCCCCCCCCTCTCTCTTTCTCTCTCTCTCTCTCCCCCCTTCTCTTTCACATATACACTCTATCCTTCTCTCCTCCGTCCGGGCGATGCAGAAGTGCTCAGAAAGAGGCACTTGCCAAGCGAGAGGGACACTTTTCGCCCTGTGCTCTCGCTCACTCGCGGTATCACTTCTTTCTTTTTTTTCCCTTTAGACCGGGGCTCAAAAATTTAGTTCAACTATCCGTACATTTAAACTTTCTGTACGATTAAAGTGTATCGCCTTCCTTGAATAAGAAATTTTTAAGAAAAGGTAGAAATGTTTAAGAATCAAAAATGTTGTTTATTCAAATGTTTTAAAAATTATTTTTTGAGTCATTATTTTATTTATTTTATTAAGATGTATTTTCATTATGAATTAGAAAAAATTACGCAAAATTTGCTCACATCTTAAAATTCATAAATAAAAATATAAATAATAATCAAATTTTTTATATTGCAAACTTTTTAAGTTTAAATCTATAATTTCAATAAATGAAAACCAAAGAGATAGGTATCGTCAAGTTTGTTTATCAACTAAAGGTGCAAGTGTAATAGACTATTTACTCTTTTAAGAACGAGATTAAACTGTAGATCCGGAATTCACATAGTACTACAATGAAAATGCAATTAACTTGAGCTTGCGACCACAAGGTATTGGAAATAAAGGGGAGAATGCTGAAGAAACTAAACCTTTATCTTCTTATCCCTTCAACCATCACTTTTTCTTCCACACTTTTACAAACCCTCTGGCCTATTCTATTTCTTTTTTTATTCTGTAAATCAATTTGTCAAAATAAGTATTTGTTAAATTTGAACCTTATATTTTATAAATACAAAAAATCTATTGACTATAATATTTTGATCGAAAAAGCTTTACTTTTAAACATTAGATCAAAACTAAACAGATCGAAAAATCTTTGTGAAATTAAAATCAGTGAAACCACCGTGTAACTGCTTTATTCTTAAACCAAATAAAAAGCACGAAAAAGCAGACTTTTTACTCTTTCGACTTCTGAAAATTTTCAAACTCTCGCGTCGCATAACAAATCGATTCTACTTCCCATCCCCCTCGTCGTTACCCGCGTCACCGCTAACTCCGCAGCGGACCAAGAACCTATGCGCGAGCGCGCGCTTAATCTCAACGAAGTGCCCCTTGCCGATGAAAGGACCGCGAAAAAAAAGGCGAGGAAAAAGAACTCCTTTCGCGACGGTGCAAAAAATCCGGAAGAATAAGTCTGGGGGTGGAGCAGGGTCCTTGGAAAGGCGAACCTTCCACGAAGCTTCCTTCCGGAGGACAGGTATTGTGGACCGGCGCGAGAGGGCATTTTACTTTTAAAAAAAGGGAGCTGCGGCTTTGCCTACTTTGTACAGCCCACCTTCCTGGCTTTTCCCTTTTACCGCGGCTAGCCTCCTATTTTCTTTCTCGGCGCGCGCCCCGGCTCAATTAAATTTTTTTTTTCTAAAAGACTCTTTTTTTGTTCTCGGCTGACTTGAAATTTCGGGGCTTTTGTTCCTTCGCATCGCCAAGGCGACGAGATTGATGGACAAAACTATTCAGATTTAGTTGGGGTTGGCTGGAAACTTGTGATATGTGTGTCTTGAAAGTTAAAGACTTTTACAGGCTTCGGGTATTTAAGAATGATAAATTTTTATAATTATTATCCTGATTATTTTAATTTGTCTAATTTTTATTTTATTAATACTAATTTAAAATAATTTATTCATTTTTTGTAATAGTTTATTTACAGCAAAAGATTTTGAAAATAAAATTTAACAGTGAGAATAAACTAATTTTTTCTCTGAATTCAGCGTTGTGGTATACTTTTTTTAACAAAGACTTCTGTCAATTTTTATTTCATTTTCGTTTTAATTAATAAAAAGTGGCTTTCACTTTTTAATTAAAAATGATATTATTTAAAATTTTTTAATGCTAGAAGCTTTAAATATTCTGTACTGTTTTTTTATTTTTAAAGAGTAAAATGTTATTCTTTGCTGACGTAATACCTAGCTATTATTTAAAATAATACGATATAAAAAAAACTTTGTATACGAGTAATATTACTCACGCCCTAAGAATAAAACTTTCATTCGGCCTACTTTTTCATTCCTTCCTATTCATACATTTTTTCTAAAATATACGAGCATGTACACATTTTTGATAAATCTAGGCGTTCGTCACAATATCGTGACAGATTTCCCAAGCGGACAAGGTTCGACAGTTTTTTACATGAACACATAGACCCACGTGCGCGCGCAACGGAAGGACAGAAAATGTCGAACGACGTCGACAATGTGAAGATGGAAATAAAGGGGATTGACAGTCTTTTGTCTGTCGCCTACTGTTGCTTTTTTGTTTCTGTGCGTTCTCCTCTGTTTTTTTCTCATCGCTAGTAGTGTACATATTTGCACAAAAAAAGGGTCCACGCAAGAGTTTTCTTCGTGGATATGCATTATTTCTCGGGAAAAGTTGAAGTCGAATAAGAGACGGAATGACGAAAGGGCTTCGAGAACGAGTGCACCGGAGATTGCAGTTCCGGCGCGATTATTACAGTCGTTTTATTAACCTGAAAAAATATCGGCTCTGAAGTAATCGATGTTTGGATTTTCGACGCCAAAAGAATGTTTATATTCGTACGTTTTCCCAGCGCTTAAGAACTTGGAAAAACATTTTTTAAGCGGCTTACGAGAAAAAGGGAAGTTTTTCGCATAGATAATGGATATGGTATATGTGTAAAATAATGTTGGGGAAGTTAAAAAAGTTAAATCTTCTTATCACTGGCTTTCCAATGTCGAAAAAGATTACATGAAAGTTAGCTTTTTAATCAGTGTTGTTATTTTATATAAGCATTATAACGCGTAACCACATTAACGAGAATTAATCAAGTTTGTTAAGGCGACGTTACCAGAATGTACTGCCTTTAATTTCCCATGGGGTGAATCTATTTTTAATTCTTATTTCTTGTACTTAGGCGAGAGGCAAAGTAGTTTTATCATTCATTTAGGTATCTTGTATTTTTACTTCAATCCACGTATTTCAAAAAAGTACTTATAAAGTGGTAGTAGAATCGTTAAAACTATTTTAAATTCTTAATCGAGTTTAAAATTATTGTTAGAAGAAGTGAATATCTTTGTTTTATTATAAGTAAAAATTATACGGTACCAATGAATTTTCATTTTATTCATATTAATAGCATTTTCAAGAACGTTGACGAGCTCCGATAATAAAAAATATGAATGTCCAGTCGCAATAATAATCAATCATGTCGTTGAGATTTTTCATGCTGCTGCTCCGTCACGCTCAATTTTTTTCATTACCATTAAAAACGCTTTACGTCAAACAAAATTTTCAAAGAATGATAGGTATTATTACGCAATTTTTCATCAAGCGCTATTAAATTCGCTTGGTTTGTGAAAAAAACCAATCGAATTTTATTCGTACAAAAAAATCCTCGATTTCTCTAGAGTCAAACTCTTCGCATTGACCTTTTGTCCTATTCTTTCGCTACAAAGAAAAGCTATTTTTCACGAATCTCTGAAGATTATTACTGAAATAAGGTATACGTAGAAAAAAGGAAAGTAAAATCGAGGATTAGAGAGGGCGACATGTTTGGAAGGTATATATTCACGTCTAGTGCTGTCAGCAGTGCACGAGCCGATTGGTTTCATTGGTCGACAGCAGACGTCTCGACAATGCAGATCGATTTTCAAGTCCCGCGTCCTATTCAACGTAGTTCAATATTTTCCGTACATTATCTGCGATAGTCAGAAGATAATTATCTTGTTTTTCTACTTTTTAAAGAAATTTCTTTAATAAATCTATAAATCCAGAATCTATATTTTTTTAAATGAAAACTGTTTGAGCCATGTTATTACATACTATAATATTTTTAAAATTATCAAAAATCTTATTGTTTAATTAAAAATATTTTAAATAGAACTGTAGCTTTAAACATTATGACTCACGAAAACTATTCTGCTATTGTATCTTAAATATCAATCTTTAATTCATAAAAAAAAGATAAATCTTAACCTTCAGAACGGAGATTTCAAAAGTTAGCCTTTTAGCAATTGCGAAAGCGATAAAATAAAATAATCATCAGAAGTATCTTTCATTAACATAGTGGTCTATACGTAACTTCATTAAGTGAAACTTGGCTCCCGAAAAGTTAAGACCTCCTCCCCTTCCTGTCGACGAAATAAGACGCGCGTCCTCCGTCCGGGCCGCTCGATTTTGCAAAAGTTTCACATCGTTCGAGTGGAGTAGGAACTTTTCTGAGCTAGTTCGAGCAAAATGACGGGCCCACTCTACGAGTATAAAATGCAGGAGTAGAAATCGAGATAAGAAAGAGATAGCAATGACGAAAGGGTAAGGAGCGAAAGAGATGTGGATCCGTACGATAAAAGCAAGTACGGGTGCGCACCATTTGGCGAGCTCCATCTCGTTACCGTCGAAGGTCGTGGCTGTGCTTTTTCTCTCCTAGCGAGGCCAGAAGTTTTGGCTCTGTATTTAATCCCAACTCTCTCTCTCTCTCTCTCTCTCACTCTCTCTCTAACTCTCTCACATCGGCTATTCGCATCCGGTCGCTTTTTCTATTTTATGTCCTCTCGCTTACTCACCCACCTCCCTTACTTTTTTCACTTTATACGTTTCACTTTGCTCGCTTTTAGGTAAAAAACCGCTGCTCTCTTTGCGGGAATTAGGTAGATCTGCGTGAAAAGTGGATTATGCAAAATTTACGTGAACGAAATTTTGTTATATCGTTTTTGGAAAAGTGCCTAAAGGTTTTTTTGGGGAAAAAAATCATTGATAATACCTCGATAATAAAAGCACTAAAATATATTGACTCTTAGATACCAATTTTTTCTTGTCTCGCTTCGTCTTAAATATATTTTATTGCTTCCGCCTACTAATCTTTATTTTTTTCACTTCATAATTCTCTTTTCCCTTATTTCTTTCTTGCACCTTCTTGACTATGTGCTGCGTGTATGCGGCACTCGAATACATAAATTTTTCGCAAAAACTCCGCCTACAACCCGCAATTCGTTTTCGCTTTTCGTGTTTAGTTATACTTTGTTTTTGTAACCGCATTGAGAATCCAGTGAAGTTTACTGTGACCTGAGGCGATTATTGGTATTGACCTCGAATTTTTATTGTGTCGTATCTTTATGTATTGATATTGGCACTATATAAAAAATATAAGTATTTCCAGTATTGTAGTAAGTAGTTCTTGTACAAGGTAGGAAATATTGAGAGACAAGGTGTATTAAAAAGGAATTATAGACAAAATGTCTGTCAATGACTTTTGTAATTAAAATACAAAAAATGTCTGTTAATTTAAGAACTTAATAACGGGCAAAAATGTTAACAGACTATACACATGTTTGTAACTGTGTAGAAAGTTTAATATTTCATTACAAATAAAAATATTTTAATGAGTGATAGATTTTCGCAAATACAATTTTTAATGAAAATTTATAAACTTTTACAACTAAAGGAATTTCCAAATAAATAATTAATTAAAATAGAAAAAATACTTTGAAATGTGTTGCTAGCCTATCCAAGTATATAAAATAAGAGAGTTTTTAATCTTTCTATAAAATGTTTTATCATTACTAAAAATCCATTGTTGAAAAATTTATCTATTATTTAACGAATTTTGTGCAAAAAAATATTGAATAGAATAAAGTAACATTATTTTCAATAACTCGTGCTTCTATATGCTCTATTGTTCTACATTTAATCCTTAAAGCAGAAAAGCAAAAGAAATCCTTTCACTACAAACAAACACAAAGTCGATCTCAAATTTCCCTTTCGATTACCATTTGAGCCACTTACACGCTATCTTTCTCACTGCTTTTTCACCCCGAAAAGCTAGTGGATCAAGAAAGCGACTCAAAGCGCTTGCCATTTCCGTTGGCGATTGAAAGACGTCTCTCTCGCTCTTTCTTTAAGCCGGCTGCTACAAAAGCGCGCATACATTTTCGTACTGCTTTGTGCAGGAAGAAAGGAAGATAGAGTGCGGAAACAGAAAGTGTGCGAGAAAGACAGAATAAGAGAGAGAGAGAGAGAGAGAGAGAGAGAGAGAGAGAGAGAGAGAGAGAGAGAGAGAGAAAGTGGGTGAGAGAGAGAGGGGGGAAGCGGACGTGGTGGATATGGACTCTGTACAGAAAATTCACACATGTTATTATCACTGACAGTAATGATGCTCGGTGTGTAAGCATTAGTCTTATTTGCGTTGTAAGAAGCAGGTGTAATTTTTCTGTTTCGTTGCCTTGCGTCAACTGATTTTTTATGAAAAATATAGTTTCTATGAGTAAGGTTTACTTAAATTATATAAAAATCAGATATTCGATTTCAATTATTAATCTTACCTGTCTGGAAACTGTTGGTCAAATCTGTTGATTCGTAGATCGTAATCTGAAATATAATAATTAACAGTATATTTACAAAAATATTATTAATTTTAATAATTTGAACTATTTCAAAGTAAATATTTAAAGATTGAATAAAATATTACTTTCTTCAAATTTTTGCATTTTATCAATGTTAAAGATGTTACAACATACGTAATCAATGGTTATAATTTTATTAAGTTTAGAAGAGCAAAATGAAAACGATACTTTTCAAACTTTTAGTATCACAAAAAATTGAGAAAATATATACATATACTTTATGAATAAAGTTGAAACTTTAGACAAGTTCTTTTTTTTAAGTCAAAACAAATTCTTTGAAACTCGCTATATATTTTAAAAATCTACTTGTAAAAGTTTAAAAATCGATTTTTAACTGTGATTTTTTAGTACAACTTGCTTTTTGAAACTTTAAAATTATTATGCACTACTACTACAATTTCGAGTCTTCGCCGAATTTACAATTCAATTGAAAATTAGTAGTTCTAAGTTAAGACTTAACAGAAACTATGTAATTAGTCACTATTTAATTATTTCTTATAAAAGAATATTTTATACCCTTTAAACTTGGCTTCAAGTTTAAAAACTT
>JAPYZB010003664.1:0-10490 GCA_030522745.1 Eupelmus kiefferi | reverse complement strand
AAGATCTTATGAATTTACAACAAAATTATCAATAAATATTTTAAACTGGATGATTCAAGAGTCCCCCTAAAAGCCATGCCGTAAAATGGCAACTGTGCTGCGGCATAATCCGCCTGCTAAGCCAATCAATGTTTACAGTGGCGCAGAAAACAAGATTAGCCAGCCTCAGTGTACACAAATCGTGTAAATGCAGAATTTGGGTAGATTCGGCGGGCGCTAATGCGACGAAAGCTAGCCGCGCTCGGGAGTCGGGGGGCCACTCGTCGAGAGAGAGCCACATTTTCGAGTATGCGCCCATGGCCGAGTGCATTCCGCATTTATGTATTTGCCCGGCCTGCCTCGCTCGCGCCTACATCATTTGCAGGGAAAACAGCGCTCGCGTTTTCCCTGCCGTATATACTCTATTCTTTATTTATGGACAAGCTCATTATTTCTGTGCAGGTAAGCATATGAAAAATTCTCCCTTCCAGCGCCAGTGTATGTCTGCCTCTCGCTCTGTCCGTCTTTTTTTCTCGCCGTGCCTCTTCTTGTTGCTCTCTCTACCGCGGCTCTTTCTCTTCCTACACACTTTTTGACTCTCGCATTCGGCCTTTTTTTCTGTCTCACGTTTCTTCTTTTATTTCGGAACGCCAGAGCGGGCTTGCCATCTTTTTTGCGCTGATTACAAGTAAACGCGAATCTTTTTTACGAGCTATATGTTCTATTTACTTGTTGTCGACAACTTCTCGTGCAGTGGTAACGATGCTATACGGATTGTTAGGCCGACGAGTCTGCAACAAAAATTTCATATTTTCATTCTACACATTTTTCATTTGCAGTTCAAAAGATAAAAACAGTCCACAAAACGCTTCGCAACTAGCTTATCCAAAAAGCCATTATTCCCAGAAACCCAACCCCTACAGGGAACACACAGTAGTCACACAGCCACAGAGAGAGTTATACACGCCGCATAAAACACACAAGCCCCAGGGCACCCGCGGCACATATGCAAAGCCGCGAAACGCGCGCCGGTGACACAAAGGGCGCACTCGTGCGTAAATAAACGCGACGCGAGCGAGGGCCCCCCGAAATTCTCGGCCGCCGCCAGTCGAGCATGCAAACGCGGATTCGTCGCTTGGCATTCGCGACGCGCTCAGATCTACGAAAACGATATACATACACGCGAGAGATACTAGATGTCTCCGCGCTCGCATTCTTTCGCTCCCTTATGGAGAGTGGCGCGCGGGAGCTTCCCGGAAAAAAGTGGCTCGAGCGCGGTCTAGCCTCGCTCGACTGTGAGCGATGGATCATGCTAACTGTCGTCTGCTTCCTGAGAAAAGAGGGTCGCGGTAGCTCTTTTGGCGGGAATGGTTTAACTGCGGTTTTAGTTTCGTTCTCTCGGGTTTGTTTGGGTTGCGGTTATGAGGAACGGTAGCCGGCTTTTTGAGAGGGTTTCGGACACCTGATATATCGCGAAGAGTTATTCTCGTCTTTTACTAGAGTCCGAACTTTCTAAAAACTCTTCTCTATGGAAATTTCGTAATTTGAATTAAAAAAGAAGTGTATCCAATAAAGAGGTCAATCGTCGCAAAATCTCTTGGCCCAACACACACCTCGCACAAAATCCTTCGATACACACTTTACAAGTCAAGGCGCTAGTCTCTCCCTTCATCCGTGCACACAGAGAGAGAAAGCAGCTCCTACAGCGGAGCAGCCCTCCAAGACTGTTCATAATCTGTGCAAACAAAGTGAGCAAAGAAAGCCCGGGGGCGCTGAGCGCGCGCGACACGCAGCCCTCTGAAACGAGATTATCAAGCGATTAAAAGAATTCCCTCTCTCTGTGTGTCTGTGTGCCGGGCGTAATTTCGTCCGAAAACGAGCTGAGCGCGAAGACGCAGCGGAGAAAAGGATGTAGACGCGCGCGCACGGCGGAGGAGGATGAGATAGGGAGCGGAGATTAGCCCCGGGAGGCTCCTTTGTGCGCGCGCGCCTTGGCTCAAAGAACCGCGACGGATACATTTTTAATTAATTCGAATATCACTCGGGCTGCGCGCGCGTGCGATATCTCTCCTTAATTAAATGTCATATTGCGCCCGCCGGCGCTCGCCGTCTTATGTGTGCAGTGCCGAGATATAAGCGAGATTCGCTGCTTGATTTTCGAAGAGCGAGAAAAGGCTTGATATACACGTATACCTATATAGCTGTATACGTAACTACTCCTTCCCTTTCTCCGCCCCTTGGCTCTCTTATTTTATGCAGGTTATGGGAGGATTAAGGTTACTTGGAATAATATTGAAAGCCGCTTTTGTAGACATAGTCAAGTTTTGTTTGACATTGTGGATTCCATGAAATCGGTTAATTAGTCGTTTAAAGATAGAGGGATGGCTTGTAAACACTGGGACATACAACAGTCAACGCTTTCATTTCACAAAGGTGTCTTGTTTTTGGTAAAACCTAAAGACATTGCATGCCAACTCAGTAACCTTTGAAAATATTATAATCCTTAAGTCCAAAATCCGGAACAGTGGGCGTTTATTACTTAATCCGTCTGAATTGGCATTATTGCATAGCTTACTAACTCTCTATACAAATATATTGTATCCTTAATTTCTTAATATTCTGAATTTGTCGGAAAAACAAGTAAAAACTTGCGCAGATTAAAATAATAAAATCATTGAACTTTTCAATAAATGTTGGGAATATATATGTTTTCTATTTATTTAATTTGTTTACTGGTTTTTCCCTCAGCTTAAAATTTATTATAACACTTTACAGATTTTGCCATATTTAGATGTCATTAATGTTTTTTATATTCAAATAACTAAATAACTGAGCGCTTGAGGAAATAAGATATATTGATAAAAAATTGTTTATTTATAGAGAAATCAACTTTCATTTTTCATGATTTTGAATGCAAATTTCCGTTAAAGCATATATTCATTAAATTAATTTTAATATGTAATGGACACTATCATTACGCTACAGTAAATAAAGATATTTTTCCAACAAGTACATAATACATATAATAATATGGTGTTCGACGATTACTTACAGTAGTCAAGAAAGTAGCTTTGTATAGCCGAAAAAAATCTAAATGCTTAAAAACTAAATAATTAAAATTAAAAATATATAAAATAATTAAATCAAATAAATTTAACTAAAAAAAAATCTTTTAAGCTCTTTAATATTCATTCGCAAAACAATGCATTCATAAAAATAAATCTGAATCTTGTTCCCTCCCATAATGAAACCGTTGCTTCATTTTCCAGTATGTATATAAAGAAGCGCTCGGTTCCCTATAAACAATCTCGCGGGCAGAAAGACCAGCTGAATAGAGGCTCGAATCGCAATATTTACAACATCCATCGAGCCAACACAATAACAGCGGCAGCCAAAACACTTAATAACACTGGGACAATCCTTTAATAGAGATTTTACGCAAAATCACGAATAGAAGGAGCGAGCGCGAGCGCGGTAAACAAGCGCGCGAAACCGTACACAGATATATAAGTGTGTCCCGTACAATAACCCAGCTTGCGCGACGCTCCACCTTGCCGTTAGGTATACAGGCTGCGGCGGCGGCATTGTGTGCCGGCGCACCGACAAAAGTAAATCAATGCCCTTGCGCGCGCGCAGGGTGGAAAGCCTATTAGAGCGTAGGCATGAATTTATCTCTCTATAACGGATAATACAATCGTAAAGTCGAGCGCGTGCGTCCATTGATAGCGCGCGGTATCGTTAGCCCCGACGTTCCACAGAATCCCGGAAGCTCTCCTACTCTCCGTGTGTCTGTGTACGTGTGTGTTTCTGCAGCGCGAGGATTATCGACGATCTCGCTTTATCCGGGGGGCCTGGAGCGTCGGAGTCTCGCCTAAGGAGAGCGACACTGCGCGCACGACTCGCAGGAGGTGGAGGTAGGAGATTCCGATCGAGTTGCCTATGTGCTAGGAGGTTTTGCTGCTGCTTTTGTTTGGCGAACGTTTAAAAATTACCGAGCGGGCTAGAGCTGGGATATAGAGCTCGCTTCTTTTGGTGTATTGTGCCGGGGATTTTTATGGCACTGGCTATTGTTGGGCTCTCGGCTAAAAAAGGGGGTCGTTTGTAGCGATGAATTTACGACGCCTTTATTCGTGTCATTGCTTATTAATATCGGGATAAAAGTGTAAATTCGTTAATTAAAAATGTATTTGTATTCTGGCTTTATCTTTAAAAGCAAACCAAACTCTCATATCTCAATACCGATCAACGCAGCATCATCCAAACACACCTAACCTCCTCGAAAACGGACTCTCAAGCGTCAAGTTGAACTATAGAACGAAACTTTCCCACTTACATCTGCTCTCCAGCTAATTAATAACCTTTCCTCGCAATTTCCCACTATAGAGCAAGAAAACACAAGGCGCGCGCGTAGGTGCGGTTCGTATTAGCTTCGCGCTCGCGATCGATTCGCCTCAAGCGAGCTTTCCATCTGCGCACAGCGCGCCGTCAATCTCCACTCGCGATGTGCCTCTACATGCATATTCACCTCTCTCAGAATCTGTCGCAACAGTTTTGCCTAGAAGCAGCTTAATGGGATGCACTGAGCAAAAATATCAGCCCACGCCCACGCGCGTAATCACGCTCACATACATATATACACAGCAACGCACATTTGAATATAACAGCGGGGCGGCGGCGAGCATAAAGTACCACTGGATACATATCTCGGAGGCTCTCGCTCGATTTTCTTCGCGCTAAAATCCGTGCGACCGAGTTCGCCGGTACCTACACGCGCACTACACCCCTCGAGGGCTCTTGTCGCGAGCTGGCTGCGAGAGATCCCGAAATTTATCGCGGCTGTTTCTTTTTAACGCCCGCTCTCAGCGCATAAAGATTCCATTATACAAGGCGTCGCGCTTTTTAAAATATTTTAACGCGCGAAGCGGATTGCGCAAAGCGGGACTTTCAGCCTGGGGAATGTAATTGGGAGAGGAAAAATTGTTTATGTGGGAGCGGACGGTGGGTCTGATAGTAGGTGCGGAACGGTTATAGAAATTTATATTAATTGTAACGCTTTCGATACTTAACTCTTTATGCTCAGCTCTGTATAAACAGTGTCGATCCATTTGGTACACTTAGTTCTCGGCTTTTACGATCTCGGAATTCGATTTCAGCCATAAAATCAGTTTAACTTTGTTATAAGACTGTGAGTTTGATCAATACGCAGCCCAGATCTGTAGGAATATTTTTTATAATACTTAATATAATATTAAATGTATAATATCAAAGATTATAAACTGTAGTACTTATATTTATGATGATTTAAGTTCTTGGCGAATCTATTAACGATGCATTAAGGATTTGAAAAAGAAGAAGATTTATATTTATAACAAAGTTTTGAGAAAATTAAAGTGAAGAAACTAAACTAATAAATGAGTGCATATATAAAATATCAAAGCGGTAAAAAGATTACGATTTGTGTAAAATGCCTGTCAGTTTATTTTTCTGAAAAAATAACCCCTCTCCCTTTGTTTTTCTATTCCATATTTTAAAATTTTTTTTTTCGTTTTTTGAGAAGCCCAAAAATACGATTTTTTAAGAATTTATTCTAATGCAAAACTTACACTACCCAAGAATTAAAAAAAAGACAGACAGATATTGCATGTATTATTTAGAAAATGTCTAGACTAATGCTGTATTGAGTATGGGGAATACCCCAACGCCATAAATTTGTCCGTCAAACGATCGGCAAAGTGATTTCATACCTGACCTACCTCTGCTTCAACGACTTATTAAGAGTGGAAAGTGGGCGGTCACATTAGCTTATTAAGTTTGAATGAATGAATATGCAGCTGAATACTTTCGGTATAAAAACAAACAATGAATCAGATAAGGTCGTATATGGTCAGAATAGATTAACGATTCTAGAAATCATCGGTACGTTTATCAGCCCTGTAGAGGGCGCAATAGGGATGCGGCAAATAAAGGGTCAGCCTGAGGCACAGAAGCCCGCACTTCTAGTAGAGAAGGCATACTGTCAGTATGTCTATCAAAACAAGAAAGTTAAACGTTCGCACCAAGGCACTCCGGATTATAAAGTACCTTACTAGAGAAAAATCACACGCGCTTTGGGATGTATACTTGAAATTAGGATCAGCAATCCAACTGTACCTCAAGGAATCCACAGCTGAAAAGTCAAGTACAGAACGGCGAAACAGAGGGAATTCTAAAGAACAACAACAGAGCATCCAGAATCAAGATGAAGAAAACGAGAATGAAAATATCCTCGACTCTCCGAAGCAATCATCAGAAGTACAACTGGTTTCAACAAACGACATACAGCTCAAAAGAAAGCGTAACCGTAAACGTAAAATCGCATGCGTAAACTTGCCGGCCATTCCAGAGGTCATGATCACGAATATATCAGAACAATTGCCGATTACCCAGAGGTCAGAATCAGTAATGAGAGAATGTCCAATTACTACTATCTGGAATGAAACTAGCAGAAAGCGGATTAAAAAGGAAATTGAATCAGACATTCAAGAGATACCTGAAGAAGATGAGCTCAGCTTAGACGAAACACCTCTATACATCACAGAGGTATCCGAAGCAACCGGCCAAGAATTTGAAGTATTAACGATTGCGTTACCTGTCGATAAGAATTATTTTGATTTTGGTGCAATAAACATCGAGTACACCAAAACATTTGGAACCAAATTTTTTGACAGAGCAGGTAATGAGCTTGATTTGAATGAAATATTAAGCATCGAACGCAATATAAAGCAACTTGCGCAACAAAATTCAAAATTCAAAATTCCAGACAGTATAAACAGTAAGCTTAACTTAGATGAAATGAGCATCGAACGCATAAAAAAGGAACCGGCAACACCCTACAAAGAATCAGAACCATTTGGATACGAATTTTTTGATAATAACAATGCGCTTGATTTGTATGCAATAACCATAGACCGCATTAAACAGGAACCGATACAAACCTATACAAGAACAGAACCATTAAGATTCGGACTTCTTGACAGTAACAGAGAGCATAATTTGAATGAAATCAGTATCGAAAACATCAAAAAGGAACCGGCAACACCCTATCAAGAATCAGAACCTTTTGGATACGAATTTTTTTAAAAACAATAATGCGCTTGATTGCGATAAAATAAGCATCGACCACATTAAAAATAAATGGGCATCATGTAACCAAGTAACAAGATTATTAGATTATTTAGATTAAATGAATTTCTTGAGAGTATACTGGGCACGTCACAGTGGAACCGGAATCATATACAACCGTAATCCGGGATTATTAAAATTTTAATCTTTCTGTCCGCAGCAAAGCTTAATTTCTGTAAAATAAGCATTGAATGCTCCAAAAAGAATCATCATTATATGGCCCAAGATCAAGATTCAAAATGAAGATAAACACAAGAATGAGCGTAAAAGAAAGGACCTAGCACATCGAAAAAAATACATCTTCATCTACAGATCAGGATATTTGTTGAACCTATAAGCCGCTTCGCAATATTTTCCAAGAAACCTGCCCGGCGCTGCACGGTAAATCCGCTGGTAAACGAGTAAACAGCTTTTCAAATACACATCAGAGCGCACGTTTGTTTGCGTATCACTGACAAGTGTCTTGTTATTGCGCGAGAGAATACATAACAGTTTGTACTAAACACTAAGCCAATCTGACAATGTTTTATAAAATTTCAAAAAATGTTGAAATATTAATGTAAAAATAGTTAATAAATTTATTTATATGAAAATTTAAATTGTTATATCAGTTACTAATATTGACAAATTTCTCGATTTATTTTTATTTTTTAGTGGTACTGTATTCAAGGAAAAAAATAATTTATCCAATTGAATTTTGCTATGAAAAACATAATTTTCCGAGTTTAACTTTTATCATTTCATCTAAATTTTATGAATTTATATATCGATGACCGTTTGTATAAAAAAAATGTATAAACATTTTGAATATGAAAATATTTATTGATATAAAGCGTTCAAGTAGTCAATTAAAATGTTGAACTTGTGCAAGTTTTATTCTGCACATGAACTTTAACCATTTTATTAAACGAGGTCAAAAATAATTTCCCCAAAAATGACATATTTAATCTGCAAATTCAAAAATGTTACTTGTTAAAAAGCACTTCGAAAAAATTAATCAACAAATAAAATGTTTATCTTTGATAACCCTACGATATATCAGTTTTACTCGCCCGAATCGCGTATATACACTGGTCATACGTACACACAAACGTCAGATACCTTCGCAAACAAAAATTTCCGTATACACCTGCTGACCTGTACCGTTCCAACGAAATCCGGCGTTTAAACAAAAGCTCGCGCTGTTTGCGCTGGGCCGTCTGTGCGCGCGTTCTGCCGAAAATGCAACAACATACACGCACGCTCTATATAAGCCTGTGCAAACGCCTGCGCAACATCAAATATGAAAGCTCGCAATTATATGCGAAGCTAAGAGCCCTGTGCCCTCGTATAGGTATATACAAGGAAGCTCGATGCTCTGTCGGCACTACGCCCTATTACACATGCGCGCAGCGCGCAGTGCAAACTGAGTTAGGTCGTGCGCTAAGTAGACACCTTCTCGAATTTATTATTTACTAGAAATGTATTTTGCGTTTGAGGATAAAAATGTACGATTTATGTCATTTTTTATTTTTTTGTTCTTTATATTTTTGTATTTTTAAAATTTTCTCAAATAAAAATAAGATATTTTGAACTCATGTCTGTTTGTATTATAAACACAGGTTTATAGAATGAAATTTATTTTATAAATAAATTAAGAATAAATAATAAAATTTCGATAAAGCCCAAAAAGAAAGAGAAAGTTATATATATTACTCGTTCCGTTCAGTCTAATCATTCTTTGTCATAACGACGTGTCGTCGCCGAAACTCTAGCAGTCACACTTTGAAAGGTTGATGGATGCGATGTACTTATGTCATCTACAGAATAGAATAATTAAAATGATCTGTTATATTAGAAGGGTTGTTATTGCATAATTTGATAATTGTAACTTATTTATGTAAGTATAAACGTTTATATTTATTATTAGTTCAATTTACTATATTCTTGTTTCTTTTTATAAAAGTAATAATAATGTGAACATTTTGATAGCTCCAAATAAAAAAGGCAATATCTTTTACATTTATACATATATTTATTTCATGCACTTATTATTGAAAATAATTACTTCCCAAAATAGCAGAACCTGCCTTTTAATTCTCAAAAAAAGTTTTTAGTTTAAAAAGATTTTAATCAATAAATAGATTATTATTATAATGTTGAAATAGTAAAATATAACGAATGTTGTAATTTCATAAACGAGCACAAGTTTCGAGCAGCTTGCATAATCAGTTAGGATGAATGAATTGAAAGGCTGGGATAGGAGCGTTCTGAGAAACTATACAGCTCCCAAGTTTATACGACGATCTTCCTAAATAGACGACAGCAATGATTTTCCGTTCACGCATATTACGGAATATTCTCACGAATCGGGTATGATGTCATACGAGATTGAAGCTCTGGAACTGCACCAAATTACTATAATCTCAATTTACGACGCCTATTTCACAAATACGCCTGAGATAACGACGAGAGAGAGAGAGAGAGAGAGAGAGAGAGAGAGAGAGAGAGAGAGAGAAGCCGTATAATAAGAAGCGCGGACGAAAAATGGCAATAAAAAAGAAAAGTCCATCGGCAGAGCCCGCAAACGCGCTTACGGCTCTGCGCATCGAGATATAAACAAGATTTAAGGCTCGTTCGTAAAGCGCAACTGTAAACGGCGCGCAAATTGAAAATCTCTCCTCTCTCTCTCTCTTGGCGAGGCGACCTCGGCTCACCTGGAAACTAGTAGGCCACGCATCGAATCGGTAGCTTTTAAATATATATGTATATAACCCGTGGCTGGCGAGGCGTGGCTGTGTGTATACGCAGCCAGTTCTCTTGCACTGACAGCGTGAGTTAGCGCGCGTCGTCCGCAGCAACAGATTAGTATCCGTAAGCGCGCTTGCAGAAGGTCTTAGAAAACTAATAGACGGCGTTAAGAGCGCTCGGCGGCGAAATTGCGAGCGGCCTCCTTTATGCCTCTTTACGACGCTCTTGCTACTGCTGCTGCGGCTCTCCGTGCGAGAGACATTGCTCGCATACTTGCAGCCCGGGTTCTGCTACTGCTACACCTCTCCGCACGGCTCGCCTGCGTTCGATTCCCGCTCTCCTCGCGCGCTAATGTCTCGCAATGATTAACCTCAGTCATTTATCTGACGCGGCGAGATGCTTTTTCTTCTCCGTTTCTCGGAACGTTTCCGTTTGCCGCTTTTTTTCGGCTGTGAGTCGAGTTGGATTGCGACGATTTTGCCGATCTTAATATGTTTGAAGAGGAAAATGGATTTGGTGAAGACTACGCAAGCTTAGATGGAAGGATGTGGCATTTCGAGCGTGTATAGCTATACATCGACTTTCAGTTTATCCATTTAATTGCAAGCCATAAACACACT
>JAPYZB010003663.1:0-10558 GCA_030522745.1 Eupelmus kiefferi | reverse complement strand
AGAGAAAGTGCGCCCCCGCGAGAGGCAACACAGAGACATGTGCGCTACATGCACGCTACATGCACATACACATGCACACACCAACAGAGAGTAAGAGAGAGAGAACGCACACACACGTATATGTGCACGGCGGCGCGCGTGCGGGGCCAAGGATAGATAGGTTCTCGAGTGTACGAGCAATAAATCCCATATATTCAGCTCTCGCGCGCGCACACAGACACATACTCACTTTGCGCTGTACACATACACACACTGCTTTCTATCTCTCTCTCTCTCTCTCTCTCTATCTCGATCTACGTTATAGGGCTGGCCGAACGCTGCTCTCGGTTGCACGGTTAGGTGCCGAGCTCTTTGGCACTTTGGCTCGTCCTCGTTTGACGAAAGATATATATACCTGCTGGACGGCGCGCTGAGTCTCCGTGTTAGGGCTCTGTGACTCCCTGAGCAGGGTCAGGATCTGCCTTAGTCCTTCCTCTTGCGGTTGCCACGCCATTTTCATCGTACTCTTCAACAGCAGCACCGAGCGCAGCCAGCCGTCTCGTCTGACCTCACCGCGTACGAACGGAAGTCCCCCACTACTGGCGCCACCGCCACCGCCGCCGCCGCCGCCGCTGCTCTGTACCAGCGTGTGCTGCTGCTGCTGCTGCTGCTGATGCGTGCTACCACCAACACCACCACCACCACTGACACTCGTAGCTACACTACTAGCAGCAGCGCTACTACAGACGACGTCGCTCCCTGTGACTGCACAACTACTACTGCGCACGGCTACTGCCATAGCTAGCTGCTGCTGCTGCTGTTGTTGATCGGTGACGCTGCTGCTGCTGCCACCGCTAGGATGAGCCGACTTCTTGCGCCGGGGATTATTGTTATTATTATTGCTGGTTAAGCTGACGAGGCTGCCGCGCATTGCTTTATATCCTCGGGAGGCTTGACTTTTTCTTTTTTTCAATGTTTTGCTTTTGCGCTTTGAGGAGATCGAGCCGGGGGCTGTTGGTTGGCTTTCTCGGGGGGCGAAGTCGGCGCTTTTTGCAGACAGTTGAAAGAGCTGAGCCAATGGCGGCAACCACCGCGCGCTTGCAAAACGTAGCAGACGAGCAGTTCCGGTTTATAGAGCCGACGGCGGGAGTTTCGAATTCAAGGAGAGGCGGACAAATGGATATTGATTTTCGAGATGCCGATTGGATTTTTAGGGTTTTTTCGAGATTGTTGATTGGAGTATGTTCTTATGCTTTTGTTAAATGTTTTTTTAGATGTTTTAGAGGTTTTTAATGTTTTGAAAACACTTTCTCGAAGTGTTTCAGCTGTTCGTAAGATTTTATGGGAGTAAAATTTTCTCTCGGTGAGCGGCTGTAAATATCTCGAAAGTAGAATAGTTTTTAATACTGGCGAGTTCGGAAATGTTTTTTTTTTTTCAAAACTTAACGGTCTTACGATTATTCATGCAATTACCTTTAAAAATAACTAAACATACACTATTATTTTATTATTTAAGTGAGCAATAAATAATTTTAATGTCTTTTAAGAATGCAAAAAATTTATTATTTACTTATTAAAGACTTATATCTTTAAAATATAATTTTTTTAAATAATTAACACAATTTTATTGTTGCCAACACGCTGTTAATGAAATATACCGTTTTTAATTAGAAAAATCGCTTTTTCCGGTTCGTGTCAACTGGATATTATTCGGCATTAAAACGGTAATATACCGTTAGATCCAACGTTCAAGACCATGCATAATAATACGTATAGATATACATACGTGTATACCCCTAGTATATAGTCAGAAACACGGGTAACTATGAAATAGAGAACAGTAGGCGTTTCTTACTGCCTGAGGTTACGTGTATTATATATAGTTATCATTTAATTATTGCAAGAACTATGACCTCGTTGTGTAAACTTTGTTAGTAACTTGTGTAGTAGAAACAATAAGTCTATTTATTTCAATTTTTCGAATTTTCAGCAAATTATAAATAATAAAAGATAAGTTTAAAAAATACAGTTTTTATTTATGAAAATGATAAAAAAATTTTTAATAAATAAAAATGTTAATTATAAATATTTTTTATAAATCAGGGTCTTAATAAATAATATTAATGTAAATAATACATATGCCATAAATTAGTCAAAGTAATATGAAATATTTTTAATAAAAACAATACAAATGTAAAATACATTAACTAATCAGCAAGTCTTATTATGCAGTTCGATCTATTTGTTTCGCGTTAAATTATTAAAAATATTATGAGAGTCTTTAATTCATGAACACTTTGCTCTGGCCTTTGGTCGCCAAATTTCTATAACATCAGTGCCAGAAACAGCTAGTACTTCATTCTGATAATCAATCTAATAAAAACAAATAAAAACATTTATCAAATTACAGTAAAAAAATAATGAAAGTAAAAGTGACAAAAGATTACAATACGTTAGTGAAAGATGCAAACAAAATAACTAAATCTTTTCAAACTGATTTTCACTTACACTTGCTATTTCGCCATTTGCATATTGGAGAGATGTCAGTTTTTGTGGAGGATCTGTGGGACTTGATATTTGCACAGTTCTGTCCAAGGAACTTGTTATTAAGCACCCAGCATCGACGTAAACACCTGTAATATTCTTTTCATGTCCAGTCTTATAACTCCTAACAGGCTCAAAATCTTGTTTTGGATCTAAAACGTGAAGCTTTGCGCTACTATCACCAACATATACAATATCGTTTTGCATACACATACTCATGGGAAATGACTCTTTTGAAAGCTATAAAATTATAATATTTAATAACAATTTACTTTTATCCACAAAACTTAACATTTTAAATAAAATTCATTATTTAATTACCGTTATTGATTTCATGTTTCGTCCTGCCCTTTGGTCCCATACATTCACAGTCTTATCTTCACTTGCAGAAAGAATATAATTTGAATTCATTGCTAATCTTATAACAGCTCGTTGATGAGGTTGATATTTTACAATTGGACTGTGACCAGATCGAGAATCAAAAACCAAAACACTTTTGCAATAAGAACCTGTTGCAAAGAGTGTTAGTTCTGGACATGAAGTAACACATAATAAAGCACCAAGAACAATCCTGAAAAATTAAACTCTATTCAGGAAATTATATAATATTCAGTAAAAGTTTTATACTTTTTATAATACATAACCAATTGCAAAAACAAGTCTGTAATTATAAAATTATATAAATCCATAAAATTAAACTTGTTTTAGCTTTTTGTCAAGAAGCCTATTGCAATGCTATAGTTAATTACATTTCATATTTTGTTAAAGGTATTAATCCAGTGTTAGTCAATGACCATGCTTTAATTGATCTGTCCCAACTACAACTGTATATTGTGTCATGTATAGCTGTCAAATCCCAAATCCATCCTTCATGGGCATCACTAACTGATACAGATTTGTGAGCTGCACATTCATCTTCTGCCAAATGACATAGAACCAAAGAACGATCTCTTCCACCAGATATACATAGTTTTCCACCCTGTTAAATAATTATAAATATATGAAAATGTATTTACAATAATTTCAAGTATTTTTATTATTAAAATTGTTGAATAATATTTACATGCATTAACAAAAGACCATCGATTGTACTGTAATGGATATTATTCAACCATATTTTTTCCATCATATCTGCGTTCTTCCACAACTTTGTTTGCCTTTCAATTGCAACACATGATAATTTCCAAAATAATTCGCCTTCCACAACTAAAAATTACCATATGTATCAAATATTATTGCTTTACTTAATACTATGTGAGACATAAGCACCACTGTCGTATTAATTGATAGTTTCTAAGTGAATTTAATGAAAATTTCTTCTAGGATAAACATACATGAACTTGAATAAGTACCAGAATAAAATTAATATAAAAGAAATTTTAAAGAATATGGTAAATTAATTAAAGTGCAACATATTAATCCATAAAAAACTTGTCTGAACTAACCAGAAGGTAAAGTTGGATAGACGACATTTGGCCAAATTTGACTAATTCTCACCTTCCATATAGAATCATCATTAAGAATGCTACAAAATTGCTTGCATGTTAAGCTCAAACCATGAACTAAAGTTGATGCATCCAAAAATGAACAGATGTGCAGGAATACCTATAAAAATTATTTTTATTTTAATACTGAGTAAACAATAGATAATGTTAATGTTTAATCTAGTATTTTCTTAATTTCGCCTATAATTGAAAATGGAAATAAGAAAAAATAAATAAAAATAATTTAGTTTTTTTTCATAAAATCTTTAAGTTTAATGTAGAATCGAGCAAAGTTGAGCTAAGCGATCCTCAATAAATAAAAAAAACGTTCTTTCCAATCGTTAAAATTGTCAACACAAGTCAACAAACCCATATTAACAACAAGGAAAGAAAAGGCTTCGCGTGCAATAACACAGCGCGCTCCGTTCCTCGGGCACTTTAAAAATGGCGTCCAACAGCTGATCAAACGTCAGGCACACTCTCAGCTGAAAACAGAGGAAAGCGGCCGTCTATTTTTGGTAATTTCGCGGGTATAATTAACCTCGACACACTAAACGCCTCTCCCCCTCCCTTCCTATCCATCTCCGATAACCGACGCGTTTGCATAACCAACTAATTAACAACTCTGCAATTCGCCAGCCGAATCCGGAGCAAGCGAGCGTTTCCCGAAAAAGCAAAACATCACAGACGCTCCAAACAAAGAGACAGAGTTGGAAAAAAAAAATGTCGCGAGTGTATCTAGTTGTAGAGTTCTAGTCTATAGGCTCACTTCAACTGGGAGATCGAGTAGATTGAGCGGCTGCTCCTCCGGGGGAGTCCCACTGCCGTCCGGAGCCGCCTGCTCTTCGCCGGACATCGTGGGTGCCGTGATGCTGGAATCTACGTTTTCTAGCCGTACCCGCGACTATCATTCGATATATAGGGCAGCTTCTTCTTCTCTCTCTTGAAATTTCCTTCTCTCTAGCCCAGGCTTTGAAGACTTTCCTCTCCCAAGCGTAGCGTGCGACTGATCCGCGCGCGCTTAGCTCAATAGCACGCTTTCCTTTTTTCGGAGACGAGAGACGCGTATAATATACACTGGCAGAGCGTGCGCGTCTATTGTTGCTTCTGTCGGCCGGGCCAGACGCACTGGAGCACGCGCAGCAGCAGCAGCATGACTCAACGGCCGCCGCCGCGCGCGAGCTCACGATTTATTTTCTCCTTTTCCCTTCCCTTTTCAGCACGCCGTGAGTATACCTATGCTGCAGCTGCGCTAGGCTGCGGCCCCGACTGCGACGACGCATCGGTGAGCTGGCTGCGTGTGTGCCTGCGCGCTGCGGCCCCAGGGCCGGCGGCCTGCGCGCGCGGATCGCCTTGGCAGTCCTTCCTTGCTCTCGATGGTTAGGTGCTTTTTTCTTTTTGGGTTTGGTGTGGATATGAGGCGCGCGCGCGCCTTATGGGCCGATTGTTTCTTTTTTCTTTTGGGTTTTGATGGAGCATTGCGCTCGATGTTTTGAGATGCCTGGATTATTTTCTATTTTGTAGTTTCTGCTTTCTCTTTTGGGAAAGTTCTTGAGGCTTTGCGATAAACAGTGTGTACTTGTAGAAATAAAGTCGTTCTAAATTTTTTATCTATTCGCCGACTGCATTTATAGATATTATATATTTTAAAATTTCTTTTATTTTTAGACTTTTTTAATTGCAGTTTTTGCACAAAACAAAATTTGATTGAATATATAGCTCGGAAATTAAATCGTAAACGTACAAATTTAGCATGGACGTTTATTTATAACAATACTGTATAAATTTATATGCGGAAAGTTTGAAATTCTTTTTAGCTTGGTAAATATTTCAGCAATACAAAATAGTTACGGAGACTTTAAGTAAAAATTTAAGAAAAAAAAACTTCAAGAAGAAAATTTAAAAAGGTTGAAACGTACTTTTTTCTGTAGAGGTTTTGAATTTTTAAAACAAAAGTTTAAGTTTTTTAAAACTTGCATGAAAAAGATCCTTTTTCGTGCAATAAAAACAAATAAAAGATGAAAAGTTGATTTTTTCTATGCAGCAGAAGAATAAATAGAAACGGGAACCAAAGGAGCAAAAAACTTTTTCTTCCGGCAAATTAAAAATGTAGTAATTTGAAAATTTTTACAATTAAATAATATACACTGTAAGTATACATATATACATGCTCTTGTTAAAAAAAAGAACGGCATGTAAAAAGCGAGGAAGTGGCTTTCTTAGACTCGGATAATGTTTGGAGCACTCGTGTCCAATGTCCATCTCAGGCGCCTTGGGCACCCTCAACTCCAGCTCGTGCTAAAACTCCTTTCGTCCATATAGGAGAATTATAATTGCATATTATACTACTTTGAGAAGGGTCGAAAAAATATACTTTTCATTGTAACATAATAAATTTTATATTTCAAATATCATGTAACATCTTGTAACAGTTTGTAAAGTAGCTTGGACATTCAAGCTCATGTATCATAACACTTTGCATTACATTTGGAATAATTTTTTTTTTTTAGATATTTGACTTATAAAGACACTTTGAAGTGTTTTTTAAAGACAAATATTTATCACATTTGCAGTATCTAAAATAGTTTTATAAACATCACCTAGATTTACACTGATTGCTTGCAATGTATTACAATTATGTACATATTGTATATAGTACAATGTCATGACTGTTATTTTGATCTTTATAACTGGTATTTGCCAAATGATGAAACACTTTTTAAGTACAAACGAAATCTAATACAATAATAAAATGTACGATTTTGTAATACACTCATATACACCCAACTATTCTTTTTACTAACATAATTCAATTCATACATTTACAGCTTTACTAATCACAAGTATAAAATTATTTCAAGTACATGTATATACAATGTTATAAGAAATTATTGCATACTTAATAAATATTTGATTTTCATGAATTTCATAAAGTTTCTATACATTGAGAAATTAAAATGTTGATATTTCATGAATACATTATTTAAACAGAGCCATTAAAAAATTTTATAATAGTAACTGTTATCTGTTATTTTCAACAAATTAAAATAATATCATACAATTTTATAACAAAAATAATATCAATTTCTTTTTATATCAATAATAATTTTTACACATTTTAATGTGTCAAAAAATATTGTATGCAACTCGAACGCAAGTCTCGTACGTAATTTTATACGTAAAATTGGCTATTACGCATTTGATAGAAAATGTACCATTTTAAAATGAATCTATTACAATATAACGAAAATTTTCATACAAAAGAAACAGATAACAACTGATAAAGAAATAAACATCAAGAGGAATAGATTTAAATCAATCTTCTATAACACTGCAAGCTGTATACTCTTGGAATACATTAGTGTAATTAATAAGGATAAATGATAGTACTGCACCGCATGCAGAGCCTGCTTGCATAGTTATCCCCACGTAAAAAAGTGTTTCTTCAGACTTTCTTCTGAATACTGATGTAATTATTAATTTAACGTAAGAAATGAGACCCACTAACAATATCCATGATAAGATTACTGCAATATCACCAAATCTGGAATTTTTAAATGGTGGATTTGGTGAAACCAATGCAACGTATATAACATAGCCACTTGCAACGAATATCACGACAGACAGCCAATTGATTATCTTTCTGCTACGTGGGAGAAACCACAATGCTAAAAGACAGGCAGTGGGATTGGCAATTTGTGAGAAAGTCGCGCTCAAATGATATGTCATGTTTCCATATGATAAACAGGAATAAGGTTGAAGACCAGGAAGAAATCCATTGGCTAATAGGCAAATGATGCTTAAAAGAAAGTATAAATATATATACTTCAATGATAGTTGATTGTTATTTTTTGTGTAATTTATATTACAAACTTGTCCAACATCAGTCTTCTTATAATTGTCTACACAAACATGCCTTTCAATTTCATGATTTTCAGACATTATATCCTCAGATAATACTGACATTTGTCTCTGACAGTGACAACTTTCAGTTTCGTTGCTGGAAGAATTATTGTCTAGTATTTGAGAAGTTTTTTCTTTCTTAATATAAGAGAGATTTTCCAACAGAAAAAATGCTATCAAAGATAAAACTAAACACACAAAAATAAATAAGAAATAATATCGAGATGAAAATCTTGAAAAAGTAGTATTTAATATTTGAGAACCATTTATACTACTGTTACAATTAGAACTTTCATCAATACCTTGTATGAGAGCAACAAAACTTGGTATAACTCCGCTCAAACCTTCTCCAATAAAATAAGACACTAGATAGACTTCTTTGAAACTTCTGAGGTATGGCATGAACAAAACTGAACTAGTGCAACTGACAACTGCAGTAAAAAATGTTAATACAAGTAAGGATGTACTATGTTCTTTGTTGCCAATATAAGATGTCTTATCATAAAGAAATGCCAAGAGTCCCATTACTAAAGAGCCAAATCCAAGCATTCCTAAGATACAATGTGATTCATTGAATCGGTATGAAAATTTATGTAATAAACTATATATTAAGGGTACAATATTTGCTGCTTGAATAGCCACTACTAAATATGCTGCCAATCCCCAACTTTCAGGTGAAGAATTAACAAGCAATGGAAGCTGTATGAAAATACCATTGACTCCAATCCAAGCAGAGCTTCCAAAAATCATAACTAGTATGTGCACAAATGTAGAAGGCTTCATGTACCACTTTTGATTAATTTCTGATGTAGATATCTGTTTCGTTTTTGCCATTTCTGCATTTTGATCCATTAATTTTTGTACCTCACAGTAGTGTCTACAAATGTAAATTAAAAAAACATTAATTAATTAATCAATTAAAATAGTATATTATTACTTTTAATAAAATATAAAATTAATTTAATTGTATTTTGATTAAAAATTCTACTTAAAGTTTAAAAATAATGTTGTAGTTTTAATTTATTAAAAACATATGCATTCTATGTAAAAAGTTATAAATAATTTGTAATTGAGTGTATCACGTGATTGTAAAAATATGGAAAAAAGCAAGGTGCATTTTCACTTTAAACTAAAAAAAAAGCTGATTTCTATTAGATTAGAATTAAAAGAATTCCTTTTGAATATTAACTTAGATTAAACACTGAATTCAACTTGATTAGAAAACAATGTTATCTTATATATATTTTGTTATGTAAAGCAATAAAGAGAATATTTATCAGAAAAATTAAAATCTTATTAATTGTGTAAAAAAAAAATTAAAACTTTTAAAAAAATATGAACAAACTTTTTTCTAATTTGCGCGTCAGAGCAAGTCTGGTGAAAAACTAAATGTTTTTTTATCATTTCCATTTCATAGAAAGAACAAACATTCTCTAATTGATAAAAGAAATATCAGCAGAATAACTTACGTTAACAATATGCTGTGCCTATTGGTGGGAGTACCGCAAAGTTCGTCTGCCAGTTTCGCCGTTTTTTCCTCCTCCTCCGTTCCTGACATTTTCTTGTTTATTCAGGTGATTAGAGGCTCAACGAAATCCAAATTAAACAATAAGAATTATTATCTTCGGCGATGACATGCCGACTGAGCCGCGCATTTGCGCTGTGGTGAGAGGCACTTCATGACGAGATAAGTGAAATATGTGTATTTAAATTACGACCATTAGTTGGACTTTTGTTGTGAGCTTGAATGCAATAATCGTGAGTACAGTGTACACAGCGAGCAGAGCCTCCACTTTATAGCCGCAGTTTGTTTTATTGAAGACTGTCTCGTATAAGTAAAATCTCGTTCTCCTTCGCGATGATTTCACGTACATCGTAAGAGCGTGGCCAGTGTGAAATGATCGTACTATCTTATCGTGATATTGCACTTACTTTAAAATATCCATCTTCGATTTATGCTTAAGTACATTTTTTTAAGCTGTAATTTGCAGTGTGACTAATTTCTTTTGTAGTTCTTGACGACGTAGGAACATTAATTAAGATTTTAGATGATACACAAAAGTGTTATTGCAATTTAAGGAAAATACAAAGGCTTGCCTTTGTGACTAAAAAATTTAAGCAAACAAATATTAAGTAAAAATTAAAATAAAATATTTACCTTATAGTGATTTTAAAAGATTATTTGAATTTACAATATGTTTGAATAAAATAAACATTGAAAAAAATTAATAAATAATTATTATATATATCTGGATGAAAATTGCAAGCAGAAAGTAAGTTTAATGAAAATTTTTGTTAAAAACTTTTAAGTTTTAAGTCTTTTATGGCATAAGTCTTATGTCAGTATTTAATTTTAATTTTTTGTATTATTTGTTGTTGCGCTTTTTCTTTTTAAATTTACAATATTTAACTGAAATTAGAAATGTACAAATTGGATTAGACAAATTAATGTCAGAAATAAAAGTTGGTAAAAAAGTTAGTGACCAGTTAAAGCACTACAAGGGGAATATGATTGAAACATTTTTGTATGATTAACTAGAACAAAAGTTGTGATTGCACCAACCATAGAGCCTAATTGTGTTGCAACTCCAGTATAATATAAGCCTCTACCCGGATCTGGCCGGAACAGAGTAGTTATTCCCATTTTT
>JAPYZB010003662.1:0-11348 GCA_030522745.1 Eupelmus kiefferi | reverse complement strand
GGAAACTTTAAAAGGCGGCAGCTCCAAGTCTACTAAAGTAATCGACAAGAAATCCTCGCTAGACAACGAGGGAAAGAGAAAGAAAAAGCGCGTCGAGTCTTACGGGAACTTCCTCTACAAAGTGCTGCGCCAGGTCCACCATGACGTCGGCATCACCGGCAAAGCTATGAGCGTGATGAACAGCTTCTGCAACGATATTTTCGAGAGAATCGCTACGGAGGCTGGAACGTTGTGTAAATACAGCAAGAAGCCGACTCTCACGTCGCGGGAGGTGCAGACAGCGGTTAAGCTGCTGCTTCCCGGGGAGCTGGCAAATCACGCTGTTAGCGAGGGCACCAAGGCTGTTAATAAGTATAATAGCAGTATGATGTAGACGATGTGTAGTCTTGGGCTGGATTGCCGGTTTTATAATCGGCCCTTTTCAGGGCCAGTATTGTTTTTTTTTTAACGTGAGAACGAATGTTTTGGTTTGAAGATTTTGTGGGATGCGAAATTGAGTTTGGCGATGCTCCGAAAGATGTTTTGGAGTATTGTTTCTTAATAAAATTAGTTGAGTAAGTTTCAAACGTATTTTAGAGCATTCAAACCGGAAAATACACTTTTCCGAGCTGATGGCGCTGTCGGAAAATAATTTTCCGGTCTTGTGATGAAAAATACTGTTGCACGGCGTAATTGAAGGTAATTGTAATAGTCAATATTTTGAACATTTTAAAAGCTGTTTATTTATTTTCCTGCGGCCAGAACGTAAACGATAATTATTGATATTATAAATTTTAAATTCAAGGGAAATTGAGATCAAATCAAAGCTGAATATTTTGTTTAAAACTTAAGAAAGCTTAAAAATAAATCATTTATTCTTTATAGTGTGATCAATATTAATCAATCGGCTACTGCAGACTACTGTAACATAACGATATAGATTAAATATAGCCTACAGTACTGAAAAATTAAAAGCAAATCTTTATTTGCTCCATAATAGATTAGGGTCGGTGATTATGCCAATCGCGCATTCCCAGTAAAGTTACTTTGATTCTAAATATCACAACATATATTATCTTACGCTGAATAAAATAAAATAAATTTAAAAAAAAAACTGCAGAGTCACAAGGACAAGGCCGCGCACTCAACAGGCTAATAACGGCAAGCAAGGAAGAGCATTATATATATAGACTAAGCAAAATATACGGCGACTGATGGCGAGTAAGAGAGAGAGAGAGAGAGAGAGAGAGAGAGAGAGAGAGAGAGAGAGAGAGAGAGAGAGAGAGAGAGAGAGAGAGGGAGAGGCGCGTGGATTGGAAGTTCGAAACCGTTGAGCCGCCAGGAGAGCGCGCACTTTTCCGTCGGGCGTTAACGAAGCAACACGTGTGTGTGCGTTCGCCCAAAAATTTTGCATCAATTTTCTATAACATAAAAAAATGTTTGAAAGTGGTGTTTAAAGTGTCGTTGAAATCAGATGTATACCATCGCAAGCCATTTTATATAAGGCCAATAACAACATTTTCACCGTATTAGGCACTACTGGCGTACAGGTCAGCTGTGTTCAAAGTATTTTTTTTTTGTATATAATGAATGTTAAATTCACTAAATTTTTATTGAATTTAGCTAATAAATAATTATTACACTAAATAAGTAGTCAATGATCTTTAACAGGGATTTTAATTTTTATATTTTTGTTAGTGAAGATGGAGGTAAATACCTTGATTTCATGAATATTGTTGACTACACTTGTATTTCTAAACATTGCCGTAAATTTTAAAAGCTCTACCTCATAAGCAATTATTACACTTTCAGTATTTCCAGATGCACTACGTGTAAAGCCGTTTTAATTTCTACGAAAAATGGAAGAAAATAGTAAAGAGGCTTACACAGGCCACGTGGCGAAGCAACATCTAACTCCTACAGAAATAGAGAAGTTAAAGGCTCAAAATACGCGTCTTGTTTCAGACTTTCAAGCCATGCAGCTCGAGAAAAATGCAAAAAAGCACTGGGATTTATTTTACAAGAGAAACGAAGTTAGATTTTTTAAAGACAGGCACTGGACGACCCGGGAATTTGAGGAGCTTTTGGGGTTAGGAAGGGTGGAGAAGGCGCAGGGTCTTTTGGAAGTTGGATGTGGAATAGGAAATTTGATTTATCCATTATTGGAGGATGGTGTTAATTTTGAAAAGATTTATGCCTGTGATTTATCACCAAGGGCAGTTGAATTTGTAAAAGTGAGTACTGATGTATTTTCTAAGCAACAAACTATACTAAGTTGTTTATTTGTAGATTAATCAAATGTTTTGATTACTTTTAGAACCACAATTTATATAATCCAGAAAAGATAAAGGCTTTTCAGACAGATGTAACTTTAGAAAACTGCTTCAGTGAAGTTGATCTTTCTGTAGATATTGTTACACTAATTTTTGTTTTATCTGCAATACATCCAGATAAATTCAAAAAGTATGTATGTATGTATGTACATACAAATTGAAGTGAAAATATAATAAATTAATGCTGTGTGCATATTTTAATGATATTTTTATATTTCAGTGTTATTAATAATTTGTACAAAGTTATTAATAAAAATGGAGTTGTATTATTTCGAGATTATGGACAATATGATATGGCACAGCTAAGATTCAAACCAGGACATAAAATTTCTGAAAATCTTTACATGCGTCAAGATGGCACAAGGTAAATCACATACAATCAAATAAATTATATTGATGAAAAATTGTCATTATCGAAATAATGAAAAATTGTCATTATGAAAAATTATCATTATTGAAATAATGACTTTTCGATCAAATAAATTATAATTGATTAACGGTAATTAGAGACAGTTAAAATCAATAAATAAATAATTTTAATTTTTCAAACACCACAAAAATTTTGTAAATTGAGAAAAATTGATTTAAAATTTTTATTCTATAAAAATTATAAAGGCTTACTTCTTTTAAATTCTAAAGATTATTATTTTTTACTAGTATAGTAATACCTTATTTATTATTTACCTTATTTATGTACATGATGATTTCATAGTTCAACTGACATATTTTTGATGTTTACTTGCATATGTCTTTCGCTCCTATCTGAAAAACTTATAAAATATGTAAATACGAATATTGTAAAATACAGTAACTAATTAATAATTATTTATTCTTATTGTAGAAGTTACTACTTTACTAAAGAAGAAATACAAGAACTATTTGAGACAGTTGGTTTTAAAACAATTAATTGCACATATATTCAGCGACGTACAGTAAATTTAAAAGAAAACATTGATGTTCCTCGAATATTTGTACAAGCTAAATTCACTAAGATTTGACATCAGTATTATGAGGTAAATATTTTAAAAAATGATTGAAGAACAATTTTATTAACTAGATTTTATTATCATTTTTTTTTTCATTTTTAGTTTAATATTTATTCTTAAAAATTAAATGATGATTTCATAGTTCAGCTGAAATATTTTTGATGTTTATTTGCATGTCTTTCGCTCCTATCTGATTTATCAAAAATATTTTCATACAATTAATGTAATTTTTTAAAGTTATTAATTATTGAATTTTTCTTTTAAGTTGCTGGTTAATTGAATATTATTATTAAAATAAATATTTATCAAGATTAATGAAGATTTTGAAAAATTGCTGTGAAAGATTGATTGTTAAGCAATGGTGAGTAGTGATCCTAAAATTTTATAGTTATTAAATAATAAATCTATGATAGATTATTAGCAGAATGCTATATTTTCATGATGAGTTCATAGTTCAACTGTAAATTTATTGATGACAATTTAATTATGTCTTTCGCTCCTAACTGAATTATTAATATAATATTAATTAGAAAAATTTTTAAATTTCTGTTTTTTTATAAGATTATTTATTTTAGAAGGTGAGCAATCATGTTGATATGCAGCAAATGCATTAAATGAACAACATTTTGAGTATTCTAGAAGTATCACTTCATGGTAAGATGTAATTCAAAATACTTTAATTTTATGTACATAAAAATAGAGAAACATTTTATTTTATTATTTTTATGTTATGTATAAATTTAATGATGATTTCATAGTTCAACTGAAATTTGTTTGATGCTATACATATATGCATGTCTTTCGCTCCTATCTGCATTTCTGGTTTATTGCAACCTATTGTTGTCACACAAAACTAGACTTTAATTTTTTTTTTTTATATATTTTAAAGATTGAGTAATTCTAATTCTGCTGGGACTGGATGAAGAAAACCATCACATTCCATCAACAGTTTATTTGGAATGCAATGTGTTTAAGGTAATTTTATAAAAAGAATAATTTTAATAATTTTAATACTCTTAAAATGTTAAAAATATATTTTCTCTTGCCTAAAAGTTAATTTAAATATAAATATCATAAAAAAATATGCTTGCTAATAACTTTTTTCAACATTTAATTTTCAATTGAATGATGAGGTCTGTGATTGAAAAAATTTAATGATGTACACAAAATTTCGTCACTACCACTGACTTAATAAATTTCTATAGTAATTTATTTTACTAATTCATAAGGCATTATAATAAAAATTAAAAATTTTGTTTCAGTCCTAATTGTTGGAAATAATCAACTAATGCAAGAAATTAAAATGGTAAGCACTACATAATAAATAACTTAATAATAACGTAATTAAATTTACTTATCTTTAATGATGATTTAATAAAAATCATATAAATCTTTCATGAATGACTTTTAATATTAGCTCTATCTGATAGGATGATTCTTAATCACGACATAAAGTTTTTATAATTTAGAGATATTCATCATTTTTTATTTTGTTTATGTTACAGATCACTGTGATGTTAATTGAAATACAAGAATCCAATAGATTTTTTTGCCTGTATCAAGTTCAACTATATTACGGATAGCGATGTATTTTACTACATTTTACAAGATAGAGAAAATAAACTTGTTTATATAAGTACTTAAAATTGTATATGGGTTTTCATTATATCAAAAACTTTCTTAACCTATTTATTTTTATGTCATTAGACCAAAATAATTTCTAGTTTTTTTGCGTTTTTAATAATTGTACTGCTTTGAAAAAATTTAAAACATAGTTGTAGAAGGTTTGATAATAGAAACCAGATACTGTAGTTTCTTTCGCAATGCATGCATCCCCGTATTCTCTAAATTGTAACGTAAAATCGTACGATATATGGATCTTCAGTATTCATTATAAGTTATTTTTTTACTATACTCGTGTACCGATCATATTTCCACTTTAGAGAAATATTAATATTTATATATTTATATTCTTTATTTAGTTCTACAGTATCAAAAGGTAAATCATAAGAAATTTTAAATATATTTTTATTGAACTAAAATTTTCTCATGCATAAAAGAATTAGATTCAGTAAACTTAAATAGAACGTTTAATTAAATTTTACTAATTCAGAATTTCAAATTACACTTCTTACTAATTTTATGCACAAAAAAACTGTAGGTATAGTCTGAGTCATACACATTTTTTTGCAACATTGGTAATAAATTTTAATATAAAGTAAAAATTGAAAAATTTTAAGACTCAAGAAATTGAGAACTTATGTACGGTAACAGCGCCCTACTAATCATTATAATATAATTTAATTTTCTTATAGATTTTTAAACATTAATTACTAAGTGTGCCACGTGTAAGTACAGATTAAGATTAAGTGGCGGTTTTGGGAAATATCTTTTGCCCGAAGAAATACGGATTTTTACCGTTTATTTCTTTTATTAAATTTTTAAAAAAATGTTCTTTAATACTTTCTACACGTAGCGAAATTTTTGTATGAGCTTTTGAAAGCGTTAAACAATTGAAATTAAAGAGAAACAGATTAGTCGTGAAAGGGTGCACGGATCGCGTTTTATTAAAAAAATAAATCATTTCAATATTTTTAATTTGAGTCAAAATTGTTTTAACAAAAATTAAATTAATGGGTTAACAAATCTTTGACAAATACTTAAAAAGACAATATTTTTAAATTATAAAATAGATAATATATTTCACATCAGAAGTAACATTTTACAATAAAAGATATCGTGTGAAAAATACATTCATTTTATAAGAAACAAAACAAAATTTCACCTTAGAGTTATAGAGTCCAGATTAATCTAATACTAATAATATTAGCATAGAAAATCTGCATGATTTACGAAAAAGTCTCTTAGTGAATATATTTTATATTTTTATACACATAGGAGAGAGGCCATATTTTTACTCAAAGATGATGAAAATTATGTTAGTTTCATGAAAATCGTTCATCTTTTTTCAACAAAGTATTACGAAATTGTATACACTAATTGTATACTTTATTTATTTAAAAAATAACAAATAAAACTCAAGCATTCAAAAAAGAATTGTTAAAATATTTTCATTTTAACAAAATTTTATAAGTAACATAGTTACTTAAAATACGTACGATTTCCCATCGTTCATTTTTACAAACTTTGCAATAGATATATACTATGTTTTGACATGATTAATTTACAGAAATTAGAGGCAAAAGTATTTAAAAATTTCAGTTTTCTTCATTACATCTTCTGAGATAGTATTATTGTTCAATGAATTTGTGTCGCTTTACTTCATTTAGAAACAAATCACAAAACCTCTCAAATCACGACTTTATTAACTAACTCCTTTCTTAACTCACGCCTTATCGCTCGTTCGTCGAGCAACGCCCGGAACTCACTAAACATAAGTCCGAAGGTTGGGAAGAAGAGCGGCAGCAGAGTGAGCTGAGACAAGCTGATCTGCATAAAGTCAAAGGCAATGCCGACCCGTCCTAAATCGATCTTGTCTTTGTCTGGTAGCATTGGCATCTTACTGTAGCGCTGCGAGAAGTGTGTAAGTAGGATGAATTTGGCGTTAGCCGATATACCTAAGTTCACTGCCTGCGAGATCGTTGAATGACGCTTGATTAGTGCTTCGCTTTCCAAGTTATCTTCCATAGTAGCCTCGTGAATCAGGAGAAAACAGTCCTTAGCAAGATTTCGCATATTGTCACAGGGCATGGCATCACCGCTAAAAATAAATAGACGTTTTATCAGTGATTATTTAAGTTAAAAACTGAAGTTTTAAAAACTTTAATTTTCTTAATTATTATTGAAAGTTAAAATACATAAAATCGATTAATTTTCTGCAAAATACTCGTAGATAATTTAAGAAAATATTTGTTGCTACAATCAGATTAAAAATTGAAATTTTTAGAATAAATTAAAATTTGTAATTAAAATATGTATGTAATATAATTACCTGTAACATATTTTTCTTCCATCTTTTAAAACTATTGAAATGCCATAAGCAAAAGGGCAATGGGTTACAAATGTTGTACCAATATTGGAAACTTGCAAATGTTCATACAAATCCTTTGTTGTGGAAGGTGATAAAATCGTTTGATTTTGTAATAAATCTCTATTGGAAACCAACCTAATTTGTTTTAAAATTGGTTCAAATCGATTATGATAAAATTGAAGGTATGAAGAAATTTGTTGAGGAGCTAATAAAAAGATAGGCTCGTCACTGACTTTTTCTCTCTGCTTTAAAATTCCAATTAAACCTAGATGATGATCTGCATGCAAATGAGATACATAAATAGCCTAAAAATAAAATTGTTATTAACATTTTTTTATTAATTATATTTTAAACACTATAAACACAATTATTTACCTTGATTGTTTTTAGAATTCTATTGCCTTCTGTTTCACCATAAAATCTTAATATTTGACCAATGGTTGCTTCACCACAGTCCAAAATTATGCTTCGTTCTTCATCTAATTGCAAAAGCATACCACTTGTATTTCTGACTTTATTCGGTATAGATGAGCCTGTTCCTAAAAATAATAGTTTTGGATATTCTTCAGTATTTCCTAATTCTTTCATTTTCGCATTTACTTTTGTTTGCAAATCCGCGAGAACATCTAAGAAACCATCCATTGCAAATACATCATCAACATATTCTTTTGGATTTATATCAACAACTACGTTTTCAATGCCTTTAGGCGGTCGTAAATGAATCAGATTTTGAGTCTTACATCGATGAATAAACAGATCGTCTTTTACCTATAAGCAAAAATATTTTATTAAAACAAATTAATAGTAAATTAGAAATATGGGTATTCTTAAAAGTTTTATATAAACATTTTTTCTTATAAAATTCGTTTCCAACAGAGATTAAATATTTCTATCATTTTTAGGAAAAATAACTAATTATAAAAATCATAGAGTCTCATAGTTAATTTGATATCACCTGTTCATTACTATTAAAAAAAAATGCTAGTTCTTTGATATTATTAAAAAAGTTTAAATTTACATTTCTTTTCAACTTTCCTTTGAAAAAATTCTATTTAATTAATTTTTCATGCAAATTTACGTTTATGATCAACTTACCAGAGATTTATCTGACTGAATATTTTTATTGGCTACAAGCTCAGTATTTTGACTTTCTTCTGAATTTTTTAAAATTCCATCAAGCTGATCTCTAAGTTTATAAGTTGGACTTGTACTTAAATTTGCAAAACTCTGTGTATCATTAAAAAACGGAAATATATCCGGATGAACCAGATGAAGTTGATGTTGCATTTTATGCATAGCTTCACTACAAAAACCTGTATTTTTTTCGTTAATTATTAAATGTTTAGTGTCTGAACCAAATTTCTGCATCCACTCCTTATATTTTGGATGATTCAATATATTTTCAGGTGTAAAATGCACAACATAGCTAGCTACTTCATCCTTATTTGTGGCCGTATCCTGTTGATATTTTAAGAAAACTGGATTTTCAACAATAACATTTATCCAATCTTCATTAGGGCATTCCAAAACTAAAATAAAATTATAAAAATTTTAATTATTAACAAATTTACTGTGGCATGACATAATTTTTAGCATATTTTTTTTAATTTTATGGAAAAATTTATAAATAATATTTATAAAAGTAATATTTTGATTATTTAGAATACTAAAAATGGGAAAATCCGAATTTTGTTAATCATTTAATATTGGAATTGATTTTGAAAAATTGTAAGAATCGGTTTATACATTATTTGCATGAAAACTGTTAAAACGAATTCCTATAATATATTTATAATATATTAATATTATTTAAAATTTTTGTTAAAAAGTTAATTTACTTTTACTATTGTGAAACATTATTAAATTTACTTAATAATATAAATGAATCCTTAAAAGAAAATTTAATATTGCCAGAAAAAATCTTAGATACTTTTGATAAGTTTTTAAAAATTTTTGAAAAACCAAATTCACAAGATAAATTTTCTGATTTTAAAAAATAAATAAATATAAAAAATGTAATTGTATCCAATAATTTGATTAAATTAATTTTTATATAGACTATAATAGAACTTAATAGTTGTATAAGGACATAATTTTAAATTATTTTGTTTGCAATAGAATATTTTTAGATATTTTCATTCTGTATAAAAAATTTTACAAAACCCATCAGGAATATATGATAAGCTTCAAAATTTATTTAGTTATAGTAGCACTTACCTATAAATAAAGGCCCTGGTTCAGGTGGTGAAACCACATCTACGCTTCTTACTATCCTGCCATCAGGAAGTGTTACATCTTCTCCTGCTTTTAATTTTCCCAAATTAGGTCCAGGAGTCACACCTGCATCAAGACATTTTTCGAAATCCAAAGTTCCTGCTCTGGGATGAATTTTACCAATATACACCATCATGCTATTGATTCTGCCTTTAGGTCCTGTTGATGATCTTCTTAAGGGTTGTGGTTTAGAACCAGTAGGAGAACGTGTTCTTTTTCCATTAGAATTTAACTGATAATCATAGAAGTTTATATGATCAATATGCAACTCAGTATTTGTAAATTCGTCCTTTTCTGGTTCTTTTGGACAGTTTATCGGAACATAAGTAAGTGTCATAGTTTGATCTGAAAACAGTATAGAACTGTCTGCTTCATCAACAGCTAATTCATTTAAAGTTACAAAACTATCAATGGCTTGAATAATATCAATCGAGCCTTCTGGTCCATGAAGATTGATCTTTGGTACTCCTGTGTCTTGAATCGTAAGAGCAACTCCGGGAATACCACCTATATTTTCCCATGTAGGTCTTGTTACAAATATGTGTTCAACTTTTGTAAGTCTTACGTGATGTTCTGCTGCCAATCGTTGAGTACCTTCACCGCAGTTGAACAAATAATTTGAGTGGTCTGTGGCAAGCACGATGGATCTGGACTCAGCACGAGTTCCGTTGCCAATAACCTATAATTATAAAAAATTATTTAAAAAGCTAAAACAAAATAAATTAGAAAAATATGCACATGTTTAATAAAATAATAAAATAAAACAAGGAACTTAAAAAAAAATAAAATTAAAATACCTGAAAGTAAATGGTCGAAGGAGTGTATTTTACAGTTTGAGCTTTTATTCGCCTTCGTTGCTTTTGCAATTCCATAACGTACTGTTTATCTTTCGGCATCGCTAACGGAATATACGGTCTTTTTGCGTACTTACGAATTATTATCGCAGTACTTTTATAAGCTTTTGTAAAAAAAGCAAATTTGCTGAGAATCATTCGTGCAATTGATGATTCTGATTCTTTGTTTCGAAAAAAAAATCCTTTTGTCAACTTTTAAAAATTGTCATTTTTAATAAAAGTAAAAATATTTATCTTTAAAATATTTTACATTCTACTGATTCCGGTAAAATAGACATGTGTTTGCGATCGCTGTTTAACCTCAAAAAGAAATGCTTGGAAAATTTGGAATATGCGCATGAGCCTGTTTTATCCAAGGGTTGCATCAGCTGCATTACCGATATAGGTATCATTCCTTACCGACAGATACATACACAATTTATTTTTGATTTTTGATTTGAATTTTTACACAAAGTATTAGGTATATTGTATAAGACTTATAAAATTGTCAAAAGTCATAAAGCGCATGATATTTTAATATGCATTAAATAAGCAAATAACATTTTTAACGTGTTTATATTTAATGTATTAAGTAAAATTTACTAACGGCAATTTTTCCATTACACAATTATATCTATAATAACGACCCTTAGATTTTATATTTTTTTATTCAGCACTATTATATACACATAAGTATGGATAATTCTTTTCTTATATTAAGTACTATGTGTTGTGTGTTATAATTTTAAAATGTTATTTATTATATTCTTATAGTTTTCTGGGAAACGTATGTATGTGCATAATTATTGTTAAATTAAAAAGAACCGCAAGTTTTTTAATACAAGTCTATCTATGATCTTCGAGCAAATAAAGTCAAGTCCCACTTTACTCACTGCTGTTCACTTCTTTTATAAACATAGTGGACTACACATGTGTCTGCATGTCAACAACA
>JAPYZB010003661.1:0-11072 GCA_030522745.1 Eupelmus kiefferi | reverse complement strand
TACATTTAACAATTAGTTAGGAAGGTATATGATGATTGAAAAACTTTGCTATTTGTATAATTACGATTTAATCCAAACTAAATTAAAAACATTTATAAAAATTAAATAATACATCTTAATAGCATTATCATAACACTTAAATCTATTAAATTGTCTATTAAAATTATTTAAAAACGTATTTTACGAATGAAAATAAAACTACATTTTATCCCATCACTAATATAATTATGGAAATGCGTATATTAATATTGAGCGCATAAATAATGTATAGTTTAATTCGCCGGATCCCAGCTTACTTCCTACATTGACCAAATTCAGTATTATAGACGGCAGCAACAAAGGGCGAAAGGAGAAGGAAAAATCTTGTCGGGCTTTGTTAAGATGATAAATGAAGGTAATTCGTCTATTAGTCAAAAAAAAGAGAGAGAGAGAGAGACAGAAATAGAAAGAGGGGAGACTTATTCGTGCCGGAGATATACATCCTTTGACTAATGAAATTCCGTAGAAAATCAAACGAATTTATATATACGTAGAGTCCGCTAGGAATATTTCATAGTGGTAGGATGAAAATTACATTCCTTAATTAAGGTTCTCCCCGTGAAATCGTCTTGTCGAATATAATGGACTTGCTCGAGACAGCCTCGACGGTTGAATTCACCGGAGCCGTTATTATTACGAAATATAAAAGCGTCACTGCAATTAAAAATATTTTTGCCCCGACAAATTGGCATTGCTTCATTGCTTTATATTTTATAAAATATCGAGTTATAATGTGGTTTGGAAATTGTTGTGAATAGTGATAAAAAAAAATTATGTTTTACTTTTATCTACATGAATCTTTGAGTTTCAAAGTATAAAATCATTTACGGTTTCGTGCTTCTAAATAACTGTACTAACCATTAATTAGATTTATAAACAGTCACTACCACGTAAATAAATAAAATCATAATAAACTCGTTAAAAACATTCAAACTCTACCACTCTCCACACAATCCTACCTAAACCACTCCAACATCCTTCAAAATCCCTCGCACCATCCCCATCCACGCGAAAAACCACCCATCAACCTCCACCTATCCCCCACCCAAGAAAAGAAAGCCACGATCACGCGATACACCCACATACACACAGCATCGCTGACCATCACCGCGACACGCGCGCAATAACGCGCACACGTGTCCCTCTCTCTCTCCACGTACACACATACCTCCGTGGCATGCAGGTAGGCGCGCAGGCGAACTAGACCGTCCGATATTGATTTCCCGAACGATTCTCGCGCCGCGAGAGCCAGGCGATAATGGTCTTGCGGCGAGAGCGAAAGCCTAAGCCGCCGGCTCACTCGCGACTTGACGAAAGTGAATTAATGACGAATTAATGGCCTGGAAATAGCTGGGGACTATACCGCGGCCGTGTATACAAGTTCAAGATCATAACGCCGAGAGAGAGAGAAACAGCTGGTAGGATTTGCCTCTGACAAATCGAATCCGCGCGAGGATCAGCGTATATACGCAGCTTGAATGAATTGTTTTTTTGGCCCGCGCGCGCGTCGGGGAATCGGCCTGGAAATGGGGATTTATTGGAAATCAGTGAGCGGGGGATATGCCTTTGAGGGATAAGATTGGGAGGATTGTTTCGGGTAAGCAGCCGCCGCGGAAGGGAAATCTTGGAGTGATAAATTTAAACAGAAATTTTATTCGATCACTGTTTGATGGATAGACGGGCTGATTCAATTGCTCCAGGATATATATCTATTCCTGTAAATCGAAATAAAGCTCGCCGTTGGAAATCAAATCGTCTTTGATTAGCTTCAATTTCGATAGTAACAAAAAGTTTTCGCCTGGCGTAGGAAAAATCTAATTATTCCTATATCGCACGGAAAGATTTTCAGCGCTCTAGTTTCCAGCTCGAGTTTTTATTTCGAAAATTGCCAGTAAACGGCCTCGTAAACAAACGCTCGATAAGACAACATATAGAGACGGCCGAATGAAACCTCGAGATTTCGAGCGATAAATAACATTTTTTTCTCCCCGATAAACACGCCCCGGCAAACGCGAAAGGTGTTCGCCGCTGTAGCTCGGCGTATCGCGTGATTCGGACAAACTCAATCGCGTGCGCGTCCTTTCCTCGGCTGGCGTCACGTATACGTTTATAAAAACCTGAACAAACTGGATGAGGATGTGGTTCTGTCTTAATTTTCCATCGTCAATTGAAATTCGAATCCACGGTGAGAGAAAAAAATATCCGAGCGTTTGAGAAAAGGGAGAAATAAAAGATTGTCGAAATGAGAAATAATCGACACGTTCGTAAACGCGGTTCAAGGAAAAAACTATCCTCGTTAAAATTACGGTTTAGAGACATGTAAGACTCGCATTAACCCATTTTTCAGGTCGAACGGTACACACTTTTACCCTAATTTTCTCTCCGCACACAGTTTTACACAAAAGCTTTGCAGTAATTTTCTCCCCTCAACGCAAGCTTAATCACACTGTTTTTAATCTCCGCTCCCACGATCGCCAAGAACACCAAATAAAACCAAATACGTCTCGAATTTACATCGACTGACGTCAATCCCCTCAACAATCGCAAACTCAATTAAATCTAAACTTAACCATCGGCTTAAAATTAACAGTCTTTAAAAAACCTAAGCCCGAACAATCAACAACCGTAAACCCCCCCAGGCGTTTTCTTTCAGCCTCGAGCTTAACGCGAACTGCGAAGCTTAACGGAAACTAATTGACGTCCGGTCGATCGGTGTCCGGCTACGACAATGCCGCCGCACACCTACGTACTCTCCGGCACGTGCGACGCGCTTATATACGCGAAAATTAACGAACGCTTCTCTCTCACACACACATACATACGCGTTTCCATGTATATATACGTATACGCGTGCGCGTGTGTGGGTGTCGGTGAAATCGGGATGAGAAGTTTCCAGCCGAGGGCCGTATAAATGGAATTAGCGTGCGCAGGCCGGGAAATTAAAGTCGCGCGCTCGTTATCCCCGCGACCGGCGGAAAAAAAGGATAAGAGACCGGGGCGCCCGACTCTTGAAGTATATCGCCTAGGATGCCGTGTTTTTTTAATTAAATTCCCGCTGTTTTTCGAGAGATTCTTCCCGGGGAAACGGCGTGTTTCAAGATGGCAGCCTGCGGGGGTGGGTAACAATGAGGAATTCCATTAACGGCCGGCCAGATTTTCGCGAGAACGAGAGAGCGCCCTGGGTGAAATTTAATTTGAAGAGAATAGATAACGAGTGAGCGGCTTTTTTCCTCGCTCGCCGGTTTGATTCATCAAGCGTCAGGGGATTTATGAATGGCGAATCGAGCGATGCAAATGGTTTGTAAATTTGATGAGAGCGACTGCAAGCTGGGTTAGCTAAGGACTGGTGTTAACGCTGTGGACTTATTGCGTTGGGCAAATATTTGATCGATAAATGGGGTACTTTATTAATAACGCAAATAAATCAGCCGCTCGCGACGTTTCCTCCATTTGTTTTGCATTTTTATCTAACAGCGCCAATTAAGGAAGTCTCACAACAATATTTACGCGCGTGTAACTGCCGTAATTTCTTTCATTTTCTCTCACAACAAAACCGTCCCCGCCGACACATAAATTTCACGAAGCTGAAATCAATTGATATTCCAATCCGCGCTGATAACAGCATTCCGAAGCCCGCGCTCGCAGAAAAAAAGCAATCCTCGACGCGCGCGCTGTGCAAACAAGACTCGCAGCCAATTAAATCGTCAAACAACAATCGACGCCTTACCGGCAAAATCAAACAAAGCTAATTAACCCATCGAGCGCGCGACAGTGCGCTAAATTCTCAAGCTCCTCTACATATATCTATATACATCCCATCGCTCTCTCTCTCTAGATCAACCAGCACACTATATACGCGCCGATAATTTTTCCACACTCGCCGTATGCATTGCAGCCGTATACGTGTGTATATTACGCAGTCGGCGCGTAATGTATCGCCTCGTCTATATATCGCAATGTGTGCGCAGCAGCGAGAGTCGCGGCTGGGTTATGCATTGCACCGTGGCCTCACGACAGAGCACGTGCTCATTTTGATAAGTGTGGGTATATAGCTGGGGCTGAGGATCGCGCAGGTGTGAGAGATCGATGTAGAATTCTTTCAGAGGAATTATTACGAGAGCTGCTCTCTCTGCTTTTATCGGCCGAGTTTTGACGTGTGCCGCGCGGATTTAATGGGTCATGGTATAATTGAAAAGATATTTATTTGGATTCTTTAACGTGATTCTAGTTTAATTATTTTCCTGATGGATAGCGGCTTGGAATAGCTTTGAAATTCAATTATGCAAATTTTCGGAGCCATCGCTCGATGAAAAGGAATTCCAGAAAATTTGCTTTACGACACGGGCGTTCGGCTGTTAACTAATAAATCACGCGTTGCTCAAAGAGCCAGAACGTACGACCTTTTGATCAATAGGGACTTTTATTTGTTAACTTGATAGACAAAGTGCCGAGGATATTATGACAGATGGGGCACGTCTATTTCTAACAATGGCTCGATTACGAAAAAAAAGTTGTTCAAATAAAACTTGTAGAATCTTGACGAATTGCTCTTCGCTGGAGGCGTAATCTAGGATAAGGCGATCTATTATATCTCATTGATATTATAATTAAACTCAGTTTTAATACTTCAATATGGCACTCTAAATCCTTGTTATTCCACTGACGTCAGTACTTTGCTTAAATTATTCGCGCGCAACATAAACATTGAAAATTATAGCGTGTCCGCGCTTGAAAAACATCTCCCGGACACTTAACGCACTCGCAGCCACATAAATCCCGAATCGAATTATCAAAACCGCTAAAAAAGGCAAAAATCTAAAAACCGTCTATTCTCTCCCAAAGAATCTCCTTATCCCACCTTGTTTTCCCGTATTGCACGCGCTCTTTGCATAAAACTCGACTCATACACTCGCGCAACTCGCAAAGGATGCGCGCACACATGTGTATATATGCACGCACTTATCAGCCATTGTCACGCGCGTTTCTGTTGGTTAATGAGAATGAGAGAGACAGAGGAAGGCGCGCATGCGTTGTGAAATTTCGCTCTGCACCTTCTTTCGCGCATTCCTCGATAATGAAACCATTTTCTGCGAGCTTACGTAGGAGCGTATGTGTGACTTCGTCTGCTTTTGTTTCTGTCATTACGTTAATTAAGCTATTAGTTTGTTTTTGTTGGCGTAACGCGCCGAGCGCAGCACGCGCGCACTGATAAGATTTATTGCGAATACGTCTAATAAGATAAGTGCGCTGCTTTTATTTGCTTATGCCAGGTGTGTGTGGGTGTGTGAGCGATGTTACATTGCGGAATAACATGTGTGCGAACAATTAATTTTTAATTATCCGAGCTTTTACGGCGACTTTTTTTTCAGACTCTTTTCTGGATAATTAATGAGCGTTTAACGTATGTGGACAGAGTGATGCGGTGGTAAATGCAACTCTACTTTATTGCTCTCCGCGCCGGCTAAAAATACACAGAGTCTATTTAAATTTCAGCTAATTTTGAATTCATTATTTTCATTATTCATCCGCCTCAACGATCCGCGCGAACCATAATCATTATTCATTTTTATTATATTTTATATACGAAAAACAAATAAAAAAAAGTCCATTAAACAAACAATCATCAAATTACAATATTTTAACAAGCACAACACCCGTAACAATTTTAAAACAAATCATTTAATTCACCGCGCTATCCCTGCACAATACACTGCCCCAATTAACGAGGATTCCACCGCAGAGCAAATATCATCGAGGCCAACCGAATTCTATACATCCCCGGCCGTCATTTCACCTGTCGTACATCATTGGCCCCGCCATCAAAGAAAATACATTTCGCCCCGCTGGCGCGCAAATTCATCAAATCACGCCGCGGCTCTCCAGCCATCATAAACAGCCATTCGCGCAAACGCGCATTTAGCCATGCAGAGAGACTATAGAGTCTCGAAAATGTGCAACGTCGAGTGCGCTAATCTAGCGAGCAACAGACAAGAGGCCTTTCTCCTACACTCGCATAAATCGTAATTATTTCATCGCGCACGTCTAGCACTGGTACATTCGCAAAATTATATTCGCCCAGAGAGCCGGAATCCCTCTGATATATACGCGCAGCGGCGCGCATTTCGCATGCGATGGATGTAATATCATCTTCGGCGCGCGCGAGGGTATTAGTATTCCGGCCCTCGAGCGAATAAAAGGGACCAAAGAATAGCAATAAGCGCGGGCGCAGCAGACGCCTCTTTTTTTTTCAATTTTTCCGTCGAGGAGCGCCCGCGCTTTTTGCGCTGTGTGCGCGTGTGTATATACGACAACGAGTCTTTTTCCGTCCCCCTCTGTATAATCGCGAGTAGTAGGTAGTACGGAGAGAAAAAGAGCCGACGTCGTTCTTACGCTTTTTTTGTCTGCTTCCAGGCGGTGGTGACAGCAACAAGGGGAAGAGTAAAAAATGGCGCAAGATACTTCAGTTTCCGCACATATCGCAGTGTATCGGACTCAAAGATAAGCTCGGTAAGTCACTGGCGACTTGAATTTATTATACATTCCTTATATATATTTTTTTCTGATGTAATTATTGATGGGAGCGAAGCTGTGGGGCTGTAGCTGGCCTCTCTCCTTGTTACGGAGTTGAGCTAGAGCGTGGGAGGGTGGTTTTGCTGAGATTTTGAAGGATTAGTCGGACGAGGAGATTTGTTTCTTGTCCGACGATGTTAAGCTTCTGCTCTTGAAATAGTTATGCATGTATACGATTTTTCATGCCCGCTGCGGGGAGAGGGCAGATTCATGCTCTGTCGTTTTACAGTGGGGCTGCTGCTTTTGATTAATTGGGTGTATTGTGGACATTATTTTTTTTGGACTAATTTTTATAAATAGAAGGGTATGATGCTGCGTTATTGTATTATGAGTTAATGAAAAAAAAAAGAGATTAATATTGTGGTGGGATTTTCGTAAAATAATTTTGGTTATTGCGACTTGGTCAAACATCTGTTACCTTTAATTCCTCTTTCTGATAATCCGAATAAATTATTCATTGTCTACTTGTTATTGAATATTTATTGGATTTTAAAATTAAATTAAATTCGAAATTCCCTTTCATAAATTACAGTACGTTTCATAAATAATTCAATGTTTGTCGTGTATCTTCTTAACGTTTGAGAATATGATTTATAAAAGTACACAATCACTAAAGCCCTTTCCCTTTTAATTAAAACTTGCCGATACACAAAATACAATCAAAACAAAAAACGAACAATAATTCACAATCAAACCAAAAACTACACAATCAACCACCCCTTCAACAAACTCCACCTCACTTATACAACACTCTCAAAAATCCTCAAAAAAAGGACTCCCACTCCCCATCCATCAAAAAGCCAAAGCCATTATCGAGCCTTTATGTCATCGGGCTCTCTCTCGAAATGGCGGCCCGCCGGAGTATATACGTTCAGAGCAAGCCGGCGGCGCGGCTGGCATTAAACAAGTCGGCGTATTGTTCGGCTACTCGCGATCGGGGGTAGAGATGCTGCCGCTGATGGGCTTGCGTACATCCGACAATGGGACGACGTCGACGCACATTCATTCCTCTCACGCGCGCCGCCGTTGCTGCATCAATTCCCCCGGCGTGCTTCCGACGTTTCTGCGATTCCTGCGATTCCGACGGGTTAGTTCTACTGCGCTGGCTTCGATGCCGCTCTCGCAAGCTCCGACGGGAGCTTGCGATGTAGATTTTTCGATGGAATTTGCGCGGAGAGGTTGGGTTCAGGTGTTGAGGAAATTGCTGGTACGTTTGTTTTGGGAGTTGGGGAGGGAGTGGGTTTTTGTTGGGGGTTTGGGAATTTAGAAGTTGTAATAATGTGAGTTGCTGGTTGGGATTTTGTTTTCGGTTTTACTGAGAATTCATTGGGATTAATTCAGTTTGATAATATTAATGGTAAAAAGTAATTTATCTTTTCGGACGTGTAGTGAGTTAACAATACACTGTAATACTTATCTGCGTTTTTTGCCAGTGAAAAGAAGTGATAACTTTGTTACTAAATGAAAGAAACACTTTGTAGTCGTTTTTAACAACAAATTATTCATATGAATTATTTATTTTTCCAGTTGGAAAAATGATGTGGAGAAATATTTAAAACAATAGTTTTTTCGCGTAATTTGAGAAAGATTTACTTTAAAATATTAAGTATCTTCTTTTTTAGCTGTTTTTTCTATTTGCTTGAAGAGTTTTAATAAGTTGACAGATACAAATCCTTAGCCTATTAGACTTGGCATGCAGAAATGTATTTTTAACATAAATTTTCCATTTTAGTCTACATAAAATACATCTTACTTTCTTAAATTATACAAGAGAAAAATATATCTGTTTTCTAAGAATTGTACTTTTAAGAAACGTATGTCTGCGAATTTAATTAAGACTTTTATCAAAAAGAAAAATGAGTAAGACTGTTAATTTAATAAAGTTCAACTGAAAAACAGCCTTTTAATAAAGCAAACATTTTTCTCAAACAAAATTTTTCACATACTCGGTGTAATAAACAAATGATAAATTAAAAGTATAAATACATGATTAATTGATTAGTATTTAAGTCCACGCGAGATCATTCATACAACTTATTATGCAGTTACTTAGTTTGATACGCAGTATTTTTTATAACCAAAGTTTTTTACCAAGAAATGCAATCTCTCGAGTGCATTAAAAATTAATTGATATAAAAAAGTTTTAATTTTGCTCTCCTAACGAACATCAAATTCGACATTAACATTTCACATCACGCCTTTACATAAAAACTCATCGTTAAACCACTTAAACTTTTAAAACCCCAACTTTTTGATCGACTACTTCATCGCAAATTTTTTACGTAACCCCACATTAAAACAAAGTCTATCCAGCCTGCTCATTACACCACCTAAAACAACTTCCAAGCCTTTATCAAAAAAACTTAAATAACAATCACCACAGTTACCAAACCCTGGAAAAAAATTACAAAGTCAATCACATTTCACCTCTCCATTGTCCCCCCTCCTTAAACAAACGCGAAAACTCAACAGTGAAAATAACGCGCAGCTAGCGCTCGGGCAATGAGAGAAAAAGCATCGGGCGAGGAAAAAAAAGCGCAACTTCATTAACTTGCTCAAACAGCTCTCGAGCCTCGCGCTCGCCTCTCGATGAGGCGGCGATTGTAAAAAGCTAGAAATTCTCCATCGAGTTTCTACCCGCCCTTATGAACTCTCGAGTCTGCTCTGCCCCTTTGCACACAGCAAGAGAGAGCTTGGAGAGATGGAGAGCCGCTCGGCCATTTACATTGTGTAGTCGCGCATAATTTGTTTGCTTTCCTTTCCGCGGCGAGCGCGCGAAGGCTACACGAGTGGTTATAGCAGCGCGCTACTCTGTTACACTCGGCTGTCGGAGAGGGAAAAAAGAAGAGGAGGTGCGGTATATTTTTTCTGATTATTTTTGATGCTTTTGTGTATTTTTTCGGGGAGATTAAAAGTGGGATTGGCGGTAAGGATTGAATTGAAGTTAGATTTTTGCGAGTTTGTAGAGATTTTTTTTGTGTGTAGAAAAATTTTCTTTCTTTTTATGGAATTTCGTGAAGAAATTATAATTCTTATCGTATACAATTATTTTCTACAAAGTATTATACTTATTTTTAGGAATAAATTTAATCTAATAACGTCATAACAAGTTAAAATTAGATAAACTAGATGTTAATTTAATTTAATTTTTTCTCGAGATCTATAATTAACTACACTACTGCCTTAGACGCGCCGATAAATATACCACAAGATATAGACACCCAGGTCAAAGCTTGAGTTAACCTCTCTCGTCTAGCAAAATTTCTATCACCACAACGCTCCCACCTCCCGTCTAATAATTCACTCCACAAATAATCCAAACCCATCCCCCCTCCCCCTCTAAAAAATTCAATCCCGCTCTTTCAACCCAGAGAGAGAGAGGCTCAACGTCAAAAGGCCAACATCTCCCCTCCACACCGTCTTCTCTGTCAATCCCATCTCCTCTGGATTAATCAATGCGCCTCTCTGACCCTACGTATACATCGCAGCTGACCTCCTCTCTCGCTCGGATTATTAAATCTCGGCTCCATCGCCGGCAAGACTCGCTCTCGTGTGCCAGCAGCAGCAGCAGCAGCATCGGAAAAGCGCAGGGATTACGCGCGAGCTACTCCCGATATCGCAGGCACATTAATGCAAGTGCGCTCGTGTGTGTGTGTGTGTGCGCGCTCCGCCGCCGGTGCACTTAAGGCGATCGATTTATCTGGGACGCATCGCGTGCCGAGCGGCCGCAGCATGCGACATAAGCGCGCGCTCTCGATATATAGCAAGCCAGAAGCCAGCAGGGTGTGTGTGTGTAGGCTAGTTATATTCTGACAAGTTGGGCGCCGGTGGATGCGAAATGGGTTCGGAGTTGTTAGGATTTTGTAATTGGATGGGGGAGGTTTTGGTTTGTGGGATGGGGGGTTGTTTGGGTTGGGGGTGAATTATTGTGTTTTGGGTTATTGGGACGATTGATTTTTCGGGAATGTGGGTTTGCGTTGTGGGATTATGAGAGGTACTTTGGTAGGATGTAGTTTTGGAGTGCGATGCTTGCTCATTTAATTTTTCTGAAATGTATATTGTAGTTATTAAATATAATTGAGCTTTCCTGGTAGAAAATTGATATCATGGGCAGAATTTCTAGTCAGCAAATGTTAAAATAACACTTATGTAAAAAATTATGGACATACTTTGAACAGAATTTTTAGATAAGTGCCATTTTAACATTTGTTGACTAGAAATTCTGCCCAGAATCTGGTCAATTTTCTACCAGGATTTTATTGAAATAGTAATATATCCAACATCGATTCGCATAAGTACTGTTCTAAATTTTCATGAAAAATGAAAACAATTCAGCATCTACTCCAACCATTACTCCAATCCATAAAAAACCTCAAACCCAAACAAAAACTTTCTACGAGAAACAAACGCACGCGAATTTATCAATCGCAAGCTCCGCGACGAAAAATCCCCTCGCTACCTCA
>JAPYZB010003660.1:0-10107 GCA_030522745.1 Eupelmus kiefferi | reverse complement strand
GAATGTGAATAAAAAAATGTATTAATTAATTAGAATGATTGGATTTAAAATTTTTGCGCATAAGATGGATTATTGAGTTTATTAATTTAGGAGGTATTTATAAGGAAATAAAGGTAGGAAAAACGTTGAGCGGTGAGCGGTCAGACAGATTGAATTATTTGTTGTAGCCGAATAAAATAACGCTTCACCTTGAAAGGCGAAGGCTAGATATCGACGCTCCGCATATCTGTGTCACCGTAATAATAGTTTTGAAGTTATTCGTTTTAATCGGAGTTGAGCGAAAAATGCAGTTCGTAATTTCATAAATTTAAATTTCAAACGCGAAATCACGAATCCCGATAAAGCAATATAACGCTCGGCTAATTGCACATTTTTCAGCGGAATAATTCCCTCTTACGTAAAAGAATATACCTATAAACACCGGCAGGCAGGCAGGCAGGCAGGCCATTGAGATTCAATTTCCATTATGATGTCACGTGCCATTCTCAATTTGGATTGAGTTGATGTAATCGCGCTGTAACTTTGGTATTCGACTCGTAATTCTCTGTGTCCGTTGGCAAAGCCTTATCGGAAATAAGGTCGTAATGCTCGTTCAATAAAACACAGCAAGTAAAAGTCAAAAGTTTGAGGTGCCTTCTCAAATTAACCGTTGGAGAAGAGCCGGGAGAGCGCAATCTAATTTACAAGCTCAGCCCGCGGCTGTAGAAATCGTTACGACGCGTCTAACTCTCGGGTATAATTTTGCCGGGTGGAAATTTCGCTCCTGGGAAATGGAAAATGGGAATGGGGCGGGCGAACGAGCAGCAGCAGGAGCAGCAGCGGCAAAAGATACGAGGCGTGGAAAAAGAGCTGCGGGCCTGCGCGCTCGCGCGGACTTGTGTGTATATACAAAGGAGCGACAGTGACGAATGGGAGGGGAATAAAGAGAGAGGGAGAGAGGAATAAAAAGAGCGCCGGGGGTTAAGTGGCCGGGGGCCGCGGGAATCTAATAAGGCCGCTTTTCTCCGGACCGCGGGATTTAATTGATTCGATTGAGTGCCGACGGTGATGGATTTCAGAGCGAGAGGGGGGGGGGGAGACGCAAGACTGAATGCATCGGCGCTTCGCGAAAATGGAGCTGGCTTGTTGCGAGTGCAGCTCTGCGAGAGCGCGATAAAAATGCCGTTTATACTAGAATTTTCACAGCTCTCGAGTACTTGCTGGCCGAGTTGCTTAGCTGTTGAGGTCTGGCCCAGGAGGTAAATATTACTCCGGAGAGTGTTGCTAGTTGCTAATGAAGTGAGGCGGGTTGCTCGTTTATTTAGCTTGCGGGAGGCATCGGGAATATTAAGTAAACGTTTGTTGTTGAACTGGCTGCGCTGTAATGAATCAATAAGCGAAAATCAAGCGAGCAGCGCGACAATTTTGCATCGATAATCCAACTTGAGGAACGAAAGTTTTGAAAAGGCCGAGAGCATAATTTGCAAGCCAACAGAGAAGTTACTATCGATGTGTTTTCAAGCTATATCGCGAGCTTCATAATTTTCAACAAAGTGCAGTTAAACTCAACTTTCCAACGACTTTTCAACTTCACTTTTTGCAAAAATTATTTCTGTCCTAATTTGATATGATGCCTTTCAGCGGATTTTATAGGCGCTTTAATTATAAACTTGTTTGTGTCAACTTTCTTCTGCGAGTCATTTAATTAATACATTTATAATTTAATCTATTTAGAGTTCATAAAGTTTCGGTAAAAAATAATAGATACTGAAACAATTCGTATAGTTTTTCAATTTTTATGATTACCACGAGGAAAATCGCTATTTTCCAGATAAATTTCTTTTAAGTTTAGCTCATATACAACATAATTAGTTTCATTTGTTTATTATAATAATAAAAAAATATAATTTACTATTCAAATAGCATCACTAAAATAAATAAAATAAAATGTTAAATTTATTAAAAATTTTAAAAATTGTTATCTAATAATTTATTGCTGTAATAGGTAGATAAAAATGCATTCAAATTAATATTGCACTCAAGGGTTTTTCGATAACCACTCGCGATCCACCTATCCGTTTTAATATACCCGCACTCTGGGAGAATCGCACTTAACGCATGGGAACGAAATGATTTTTATCGGCGAAAAATCGAAGGGACAATGATGAGATTTTTAATTACGCCGAGCTCGTCGAGGTCGGAGAGGGAGCAATTTCCGATTCGGATTGCCGCTTCCGATGGATATAGGAGACGCGTGAGTACACACGAGATTCACATCGAACAGCTTTTTTTACGAACCGGAGAATAAGTTTGGGATTGCGGGAGATGTGGGAGATGTGTGCGTTTAGCCGCGAAAGTTAATTGAAACGTTTTTCATGTCTGTGCTGATGCCTATGTATACCGCAGAGCTGGAATCGAGTGAGCTTTTTCCTCGGCTTTGCGCTATAGAATTCAAAGTTTTTATTTATGATGAGAGTGTAAAACACTTTTCCAAATGCCGAATGTTTTAATTACAAGTGCATGTGTGTTAGCAGAAGTAAAAGGGTCAAGTTTAAAATGGATATCCTGATTTTTTGCGCCTCCGTCGTTTTTAAACCGTCTGCAATTACACTGAACACTTTTAATGTGATAAAAGAGCTCGGTCAATCACGGTAAAAAATGAGATTATTTGTAAAGTTTGCTAAATTAATATCTTTTGTTCAACCGTCTTTTAATAGGAATTACTTATAATGAATTGCTATGATTGATGTTAATGCATTGGGATTCGTGAATTTAAAACTTGTTGAGTTGATTGAATCACATTATCTGTTGATTAACCAGTCGTATCTTATCTGTGTTTGGATCAATTTATAAATTTTAAAAGTATTTTTGGCTCTTATTGTGCTTTTTTCAGAAGATTTTCAAAATTTTTTAAATTTTAAACGACTTAATGTTTTTAATTTCAAGCTATATTTAAAAATAATTTTTAGTATTGTAAATAATTTTTTTTTATGATAAAATACTGAAAAGATCGTCAGTCTTAACAAAGATCAAAGACTAGTGCATTTCAAAAACTATCGATTTACAATTTTTATATATAGACAGTTTGAATGATTTAAATTCATCTAAGATCTAAAAATTCTTAATATTTAGAAGATATTTTTAGTATATTGAATTCTTAATAAATTTAATTTATTGAAAAACTCAAAATAACAAAATCAAAACTGGCATTTTTTTAAATATGCTAGTCTTTGTTAGGAGCAATGAGATATTTTATAACTTACTATTTATACATGAAAAAATGTATTTTTTTATGAAAAGTTTTTTCGCTCTGTTTTAAATAGCAAAGTTCTTTTTGTCCGGATATGAAAATAATAATAATAATAATCTACGTTGCATTAGTATAATAAAAGTCACTACTCCAAAGTATGTGTTTGTCACTCTCACCTTTGACTCAGATGGCAATTTATGCTTTTTCGTGCTCTGGACTGGCTACCTCTATTCCTGGATGCGCAATATACGATTTTAACGCAAATGCAAGTAATGAATCGTTGAACGAGTTAACATCGTTAATTTATGAAAAGTTTTCAAAGTGGACGTTTCATCGCGATGTCGCGAAAAGCTTATTTATAAACTTTAGGTTGTTTTTAAAGTTCATGCATATTAATTTAAAGTTGCACTTATGTTGGTTATAATGACATAATTATATTTTAATAAAATGTTGGAACAATTTTTCAGAATACTGAATTTTTTACATAAAATGTAGGGTAAGCGAGGTTAAGTCTCGCTTATAATAATTTTTAGTACTAACCTTCTACAATTTAAACAATCAATTTCTAATTTTTAACATGTGTTTGCAATTTTGTTTTTCAATTTTAGTTTTCATTTGTATAAGGCATTAATTCAGTATTACCGTTAATATATAACAATATAAATGTCGTATATGCCGAGATTTTAATAAACAACTTTTTTAAAAACTTTTTTGTATCTATAGATAAATGTGGTTATATGAGAAAAAAAGTGTTTTTTTTTTCAGAAATCAAAAAGCGTGCAGCTTAAATCCATTATACTTTATAATTGTATCTTACATTAAAAAATTAATATGATTTATAAAAATAATGTCACCTAAAAATTAATTTCATTCAGTAAAAAGTTAACTTATTGATCACAGGTCTTTGTATGAATGTCGAACAAAAAAGCGAGTCATGTTACATGAAAATGGAACCATCCGTTATCTGTTCCAGCAAAGTGTGAGATAGTAGAATTTGGGGTAATTAATTCCAAACTTTAAAGTTAAAATATTCACAGGATTAGTGTATGACTAGATAATTCTGAACGTCAAAATAAATTTTTAACGGTTATAATAAAATAAAATAAAGATTTTAATATTTTTCAATTATAAATAGAGTCAAACTTAAAATTTAGCTTCAAAACAGTATTAATAAAATTCTGTAATTATTTACGAGAATTCATTAATTATTCTTAACTTCATACTTAAAGCAATAATTGTTGGTAAATTTATTCCATAAAAAATAAGGTCTTGTAATGGCAATATATATATATATATATATATATATATATATATATATATATATATTATATTGTTTGTCATCCACGAATATAATATTTATTAGCCACTAATATCCGAGTAAAATCGGTCAGCCGGAAGCTAAACGATTTCTTGTTAATTGCTTAGTTAATAACGCTCGCAGCGCAAAAGCTATTACGTCCACATATAGATACTGATGGAGATTCGATGAAACGAACCGGTAATAATAAGATGTATTATTTGTACGCTGAAAATCTAAACTTGCGCTTTCTTTAGCATTACTATAGCTTTTCAGTTCCTTGTAGGAGATAGCAGCTTGTTACTTTCGTAATTTAATAGCCCTGAAAGCCCGAGTTTCAGGTTACGTCTTGGTATTTAGAGGAAGTTAGAGGTAACTACGTTATTTGAGTACGTGTCAAAGTTACTGACGACCAATCCTTATAGAATTAATAATGCTTTAATTAGAAAAACGTTTTTATTGGCTAAAAGTATAACTTTATATATTGGAAAAATATGAAATTAGTATCGAAAAAAGTGAGTCGTTTAAAATAATTTTGGACATTGCGGTTGCATTTTAAAATGCAATTGGCCAGTTGAATTATTAAAGTACTCTATTTCTGCTTATTTAAATATTTCAATTTTATGTGCCATTCAATTTAAATAACCTTATTCTGGGGCTGGCATAATTTTCAAATAAAACAAGCGCTCGCCTGGATCCAAAGTGATTTATCGATTAAATGTGCTTCGTGTGTAGAAGGAAAAAATCACTTTGGCCAGCATTTTTCAGCGAACTACTAAAATTCTATCTCTTGTAGTAATAGTCCATAGTGTTTTACATCTTGTACATCATAAATCAGGCAGTTTTTCGCTTCTAGTGCCCGTTGCGTCGGAAACTTGAGTGCAGGAAAAAAGAATAAAGAAAATGAAGCGCAGAAAAGTGCGATAGTATATATTTTCCTTAACCTAGCAATGAAATGAGACAGATTGGGGAGGCCCGGCGTGGACGTGCACGTGAAGCACGAGGGTGGCTGCGCGGTGACGCAGCTGCAGTTTCTCGTGAACGAGGGCGCCCTCGTCTCCTCGACCGCCGACGACACGATCCACCTCTGGAACTTCCGCCAGAAGATACCCCAGGTCGTGCAGAGCCTCAAGTTTCAGCGGGAAAGGTAAGTCTTCGCGTCTCACTTTTGATATATACGCTTGAACCTCGGCGCAAAAGCCGAGCCTTGTTAACGACTGCAGTTTATTATAAGGAGAGCCAAATTTGGCGCGCGCCCTCAAACGCTTTCGAATTTTCGGAACTAGCTGCCTCCGCGGCGTTAATTGAAATTTTCGCTCCAGGGTTTGTATATAGGGCGCGTTGGAGTATACAGAGCCGTCTTGCGTTGGGAAGCCTTTTATAGCGAGAGAAAATTCGCTCGATGCGCGCTTTGGCTCGCGCGCTACGAGGAGCTGCTCGCGTGCGTCTCTATGTAGCTGCTCTGCGGTAGAACGAAGCAGCTGTTTTTCTTCATTGTAGAACTCGTTTATTTAGAAGCTGCTTCCTCGGAAGCTTTGAGTTTTTTTCTTCTTAATTTTGTCTCCTTCGCGTTTCTTCGTCTAAAGCAGTAAACGCCCCGGCAAACTCAATTGACGTAGTGTCGTTTTGTGAGGAGCTATTACCTGCGGAGAAACGTCGGGAATTCACTGGAAAATTGTAGACTAACACTCGCATCAAATTACTTTTTTTTTCAAAATGAAAATTTTGAAATTCCATCATATTTAAGAAATAGTTTTATATATTTTTTCATTTAAACAAGTATGATTTTTTATATTTTAACTTTACTATTTAGCAAGTTTTTAAAATTATTAAACACTGTGTTTTATTACTTTATATGAAATACGCGAAAGATGAGAATTTTAGAGCCTGTCGGATTAAAGACGTTCTCTCCATCTGGATTGTATAGTTCAAATTCGTTTATATTATTAACGAATTTTCTTATCCTATTATCTCAGGAACTCGAGGAGATGTAATGTCGTAAAAATTATAATAAGATTAAATTACGCTTGCTCAATCTTATTATAGAATATATACATATATACTTTTATAAGCTATAATTTTCCTAAATTTCGCGTGTTTAAGAAGCTTGAGTAAAGCTTATTTTAAACTTTAATAATAAATGTGAAGTGAATCGCCATTTATTAATGCAACAAAGATATTCAAAAATAAGTAATTGTTAAAACGAAGAGCACTATTATATAGAGCCTTATTAATTTTGTAATAGAAAAACCGTTCTTTTTCACTAAAATTCAAATATCTGTTTAAATAATGGTTTCTGTGTAAAATTAATAATATACACAAAAGTCCAATTCTCTAAGCAGAGAAGATGAAAATTGATTTTACATTTTCATTTGTAAGGCAATTTTAAAGTTTCAAGAACTTGAAAAAGTCTAATCGAAAAAGAATTTGTAAGAACACTTAGCACTTCGAATTTTGCCGAACCTTTTTTACTTATATTTTCGTTTAAAGCAGAAAAGTTCAAATGAGAAGAAAACGACGACGGCTCCGTCACTTTTAAATTGAATTTTTAAGAAAATTTATTAATTTTGAATTTACAACTTGTTAAATTCGTAAAGCTTCTAATTGTCAAAGCTCAGCAGCTATCAGGCAATTTTAGCGAAGCTGTCCCTCAATTGATATTCCGGTTGTACATTGCGCTAAAGCCTAGTTAACCCAATCCTTTTCGTCAACACACACGCACGCGGCCATCCGTAAGGGAAACTAATCGAGTTTCCGATTCAGCAATTCGTTAAAGGCGCCAATCTCCATAGACGTGCGCTCGTGCAAAAAAAAAAATGCCAAACTGGCGCTTAGCTGCCGGTGAGGCCAGCTGCAGCTGAAAAGTAAAAAAAGGGAAATATTGGAAAAATCAACAAGACGTGATGATCAGCTGGTGTTGGCCGCTCACAAAGGCGTGTATACCGCTTTGCATTTCGAGCGCGCGTTGTGTATACATGCGCACGCGATATGGGATAACGGCTCTCTGTTCTGCAGGGCGAGTGTACTGCAAGGCTCGTATTTTCCGGGGCAGTAAAAGCGGCCTCTTTGTCAAATCGTAATGATCGGCTTTGTAAGCGAAAATCGATGGGAAGCCGGGATGGGAAGGGGGCAAGTTTTTGAGAGCGAGCTTTAATGCTTTTTCGATTGCGGAGAAATTGAGAAGAATGAAGTCGCTGGAATTCGCAAGAGCACGGGTAGCGATGCGCGCGTTCGGAAGGTAAAATAGTTGCTGCGGTATCGTGTCTTTCGAAAAGGCTTGAAACTTCTTGTCGCGCAACTTTTGAACTTTCGCTCGCTGTCGCGTTTGTAATCTTGGTGGGCGGAAAGTCAAAGTGTGACTTAGCGAGGAGGTTGGCTCGTTACATTGTTCTAGCAGCGAGCTCGAGTCGATGTATAGGAAACTGGCTCGAAATGAACGAGCCTCGAGGGGCCTTGGCGCGCGCAGCTGCCAATACGCAGGATTTTCTTTTCCTGCGCGTATATCCAGCGAAATTAAGATAGAGCCAGACTACGTGTTACTCCTCCGCGATATTATTAGCCGAATTTCGGGGATAATCTGATAACCTGGCAGGATGGAGAACTGAAGCTGGAGAAATTGAAAACGGAAATTACGTTGTAAGGGCCTCGAGGGGATACTAATATAAATTCTAGCATTGTTTAGAGCGTCGTCCTCATAATGCGAATTCATAATGCGTGTTGGCCTCCTTATCTCTAGAAACGGCTAATTAAAATAATGCAGCTGTGTGTATTTCAACTCCAGGGAGATAGAGGGGAAGAGAGAGAGAGAGTTAAGCTTTTTGAGACGCGAGTTTAGACTTTGAGAGTAAGAATTTCCAAACTTAGCTTGGGAACGTGAGAGGATATTGTAGATAATTTAATTTTCAAGTACGTGGATTTTGTAGTTTGGGAATGGTTGCAAATGGCTTATTTAATAGAATAAGTGAGGAGCGCGTCTAGTCGACTAGACAGTTGTGGTTTTATTTTTAAGCTTTATTTTTAACAATTTTAATTGCTTTATTATCTTTTTTAAGCGATGATATACTTGGTTCTTTATCTAGTAGTATATATTTCTTTGAGCTTAAAGTAGCGTGCAGAATAGTAGGCTAAGTGCATTAGTTCGGTCAGAGAAAAACGTTAGGTCGTTTCACCTGCTACACGAGATTACCTCAGATACCTTTCTTCTCGTTTCCTCTCGAGTCAGTTTCCTTAGTGCGGGGGGCGCGCGCAGGGGCGCTCGAGAGAATTTCTGAAAACGCTGACATTTAAAACATGGTCCGTTTTTTGGAATTCCTAGACATTTTTCAATTTTCCATTGTTGAAAAATGTTGCGGCAAAAATTTTCGATATCTACTCAAGACTATCAGCGACACTGCAGTCTAAAAACAGAGAAAAAAAAAGAAAGAAAGAAAGAAAAAAATGCCGGGTTTCTAGAGCACGGCGCCTTTTTGTTTTCAGTCCGCGACTGACCTACATAAAATGGCAAAAAGTTATCGGGTTGCGCGCTGCAGCCGCATGTACACACGCAGAGAATCCAATATGAAGTAGACAACGCAGGGGTGAAGGCATCCTGATGCGCACGTAGGCTGGCTACCTTCGGGGGGGGGCGCGAATCATTCGCCAGTGAATCCGTAATCAGCTGCGTCTGAGTAACTCAAGGTGATGCGCGCGCGACTCGCGGAATCTCTTAATAAGTGGCTCTCTCAAAGGCTCGGAGGAAAACGGCAACCCCTTCTCGCGCCGGCAAAGACATTCCTTGCTTGCGTTAGTGCTCGCACAAGTGGCCACTTGATCCCCGCTGCAGCGGCGCGTGAATTTGGCGCTGAGAATTGATTAAAAAAATAAAGCTGGCACGCGCGCGCTCTCTTAGCCAGATAAATCGTAGGGAGCAAATATCGCGCTGGCTGAGTGCTGGGGGTAGGCTGCACACATAACAGAGGGAGTAGAGTGTGTGAAAGGTGTCAGTTGCACGTACAGCCTTTTCTGGCTTTGAGCCATCGCGCGCGCGGCGGCGGCGGAGGCGCAGGCGGAGGCAGGGCCGGTCAAGGTCACTGGGTCACGGGAATCTGCAAGTGTTGGCCTGCGGTGTGGATTTTCGCGTTGGCGTATATGCGCTCTATGTATATAGTTATAGATATATAAGTCGAAAACGAGGGCTGCCTCCCCCGCTCTCTCTCTCTTTCTCTCTCTCTCTCTCTCTCTCTCGGAGATGGGCGAGAGCTGCGCCGGGAAAGTTCAAAGAGAGACGCGCTTGTTTTCCTGCGTGCGATAGAGAGAGAGAGAGAGAGAGAGAGAGAGAGAGAGAGAGAGAGAGAGAGAGAGACAAAGAAAAGCTGACTCTTCTCTCAACTTATTTCCGTAGTCCCAATTAGATGGCGGAAGCGCGCGAGAGAGGCAAGCGCTGGCCGCAAGCTTGTTTATACGGTTTTGTTCGCGAGAGCGGGAGGGAGAGACGGAGATGCGCGCGTGCACGTAGAGAGAGCAGCTCGCATACTTAATTAAGGGCTCGTCGTCTGCGTTTGTTTGCTACTCCGCGGCGGCTCTTCTTCTTCAGAGAGCAGCA
>JAPYZB010003659.1:0-10113 GCA_030522745.1 Eupelmus kiefferi | reverse complement strand
AAATAAAGTAGAACTTCTCGAAATCACGACTACTTTTGGAGATAAAGTGGAGGAATTCAATAAATTTAACATAAAAATCCTGAAATACCAAGAAAACAACGTCAAATAAAGGAAAATATCGTAAAAATATCAAAAAGTAACAGAAAGAAGTGGAAATCTATCGTAAAATCCCTCAAAATAACGGCTAGTTTCGGAGATAAAAGGAAATATTCCATAAATAAAGTAAAATATCGCAAAATATCAAGAAAACAACGTCAAATCGAGCAAAATATCGTAAGAATATCGAAAAATAACGTTAAAATGTGGAAAAATAACGTAAATCCCCCCAAAATAACGGCTAGTTTCGGAGATAAAGAGAGATAATTCATAAATAAAGCCAAATATCGCAAAATATCAAGAAAATAACGTCGAATCGTAGAAAATATCGTAAAAATGTCGAAAAATAACGTAAAAAAGTGGAAAAATAACGTAAAATCACTTAATATAACTGCTAGTTTCGGAGATAAAGGGCGTCAATTCCCAAATCTAGCAAAAATATCGCAAAATATCAAGTAAACGACGTCAAATCGAGGAAGATATCATAAAAATGTCGAAAAATATCGTAAAAAATTGAAAAAATATCGTTAAATACCTCGAAATAACTGTTAGTTTCGGAGATAAAAAAATTCTTATTCTCTAATTCCTTTATTCGTTTCGGAGATAAAAAGCGTTAATTACCATATCTAGCAAAAACATTGCAAAATATCAAGAAAACAACGTCAATTTGAGGAAAATATCATAAAAGTATCGTAATATAGAGATGTACAGAGTGTCCCATTTTAAAGAAACCACCCAAAAGACAGTTGGTGTCGTACAAAAAAAATATTCAGACAAAAGTTGTTTAGGATGATGGGGGTCAAATAATGGTACCCTTGAATTTAACCTTGGACTTCATTTTCAAGGTCGTTTGAAGGTTAAAGCGATTTTTTTTAAATGCGAATCCATATTTTTGACACTGGATCCAAAAAGAGCGGAACATTTTACGCCCGAAACAGTATTTCCGCTCTTTTCGAACCCGGTGTCAAAAATATAGGTTCACATTTAAAAAAATCGCTTTGACCTCCAAATGACCTTGAAAATGAAATTTAAGGTCAAATTCAAGGTCACCATCATTTGACCCCCATCATCCTAAACAACTTTTGTCTGAACATTCTTTTTTTGTACGACACCAACTGTCGAAAATTTTTGGGTGTTTTCTTTAAAATGGTACACCCTGTATATATATTATTTTATGTACATTATATGTGTTTATATAGTTAGTTGTATATAGGTAGTTATGTATCATTATTTTATCATTTTTTATTTTATTTTATATTTTTTTTATTTGTCATATCAGGAGCAAAGTATTCGCTTATAAATAACGATTACTTTGTTTTACTATATTCTCGTAAAACAATCGATGTGCAGTTGTATAGAATGAGACTTAGAATAAACATTTTGCAACAGTTTTTATTTTTTAAAATATATGTCATTTGAAAACAATTTTATTTAAGATCATATGTTACGCAACCTTTTGATATATTGTCTATTTTTTGATGATCCCGATTGTTTATAGTCAAAACATTTTTTCTTTTCATGTTAAAGTTGTCTTAACATAATATATATTTTATTAAATAAAAAATGTTGCAAAATATTTATTCCAAATCTCATTCTATACAACCGCACGTCGATTGTTATACGAGAATATAGTAAAACAAAGTAATCTTTATTTATAAGCGAATACTCTGCTCCTGATTTGACAAAGGTTTGTTAGAATGTATGCAATTGAATTTAGAAGAAAAAAACTTTAATTAAAAAAAAAATCGTTTAAAATGACCGATTGGGTGAAAAGTTATAAAGGATTTGAAAAAAAGGAAGATCACGCATTTTTTTTGTGTACCTACTCTATCTTTTTATTGGTTGTATGACATAACTACCAAGAAAAATCGCGTTAGAAACGTGTACTTGCTTTTTGAAAATTTATCATTTTCTGATGTGTCTAACTGGCGAATTTTAAAAGATTTTCTCATATATAGTTATTTATAGTTAGTTCGATAGAAATATAAATATTGTAATGTAGAATGTTATCTAAAGATTGTACAATTGTATTTCAGTGTTGGCGATAAGGTGTTATTGCGACGGTCACTGCCCGGACGAGCGTCAGAACGGGACCTGTGAAATTCGACCGGGGGGACATTGCTTCAGTGCGGTCGAGGAGGTCTGGGATGCTGAGTCTGAGGAACTCGTGCCTGAGTGGTCATTTGGCTGTCTACCACCGGATGAGGAGGGCTTTATGCAGTGCAAAGGCTACCTGGTGCCGCACCTCCAGGGTAAGAGCATAATATGCTGTAACAACTCGGAGCTCTGCAACAAGGACATCTTCCCTATGTACAAGTTGAAGCCAACGGTACCGCCGGATCCACGTAGCCTCGGCTCGGGTGCTCCTCTCGTAATTTTAGCCGTCTCACTCTCGGTCTGCCTGATCGTCTTTAGTCTAGCCATGATGCTCGTTTACCAGCGTTACAGGCGCAAAGAGTCAAGTCAGTGCCTGGTCTCGTCGCAGGGCACCTTGAAGGAACTTATCGACCAGAGCTCGGGCTCTGGATCGGGACTACCGCTTCTCGTTCAGAGGACGATTGCTAAACAACTCGCGCTGTCTCAGTGTGTTGGTAAGGGCCGTTACGGTGAGGTTTGGTTAGCGCGTTGGCGCGGCGAAAAAGTCGCCGTGAAGGTGTTTTTTACGCTTGAGGAAGCGAGTTGGTTCCGCGAAACCGAGATTTACCAGACAGTACTTATGCGACACGACAACATACTCGGTTTCATCGCTGCCGATATCAAAGGTACCGGCTCCTGGACCCAAATGCTCCTCATCACTGACTATCACGAAAGGGGTTCACTTCACGATTATCTTCAGTCTACGGTTCTCGATCATCCCTCACTTCTAGCCATTTGCCTCTCCATCGCCTCAGGTATCGTACACTTGCACACTGAGATCTTTGGCACCAGAGGCAAGCCCGCTATTGCTCACAGGGACATTAAGAGCAAAAACATTCTCGTCAAGCGTAACGGAGAGTGCGCCATTGCTGACTTTGGACTGGCTGTACGCTTCCTCAGGTCAGTCTTACTCAGTCGACTTTTTTTCTTGTTTACTTTTTCCTTCTCTTCTTCAAACTTTTTCCTTACTCATGCATCTTCTTTGCTTTACTGAAATAGTGAAACTGGAGAAATCGATATTGCGCCTAATACTCGTGTCGGTACTCGAAGATACATGGCTCCTGAAGTGCTCGACGAATCACTTAACACTGCCTCCTTCGACGCCTTTAAGATGGCTGACATGTATTCGGTCGGGCTCGTACTGTGGGAGGTCTGCCGAAGATGCGCATCAGGCGACAAAATCTCTTCAGTTGAGCCTTATGCTCTACCCTACCACGATGTCGTACCTAACGATCCTGACTTTGAAGAAATGAGGCTGGCCGTCTGCGTCAAAAGGTTGCGACCTCTCATACCGGCCAGATGGGATAATGATTCCGTGAGTTCATTTTTATTAATCTACACGGAAAAAAATTATGAATTGTGAGGTCTTAAAACTTTTGAGATCTAAGAAATTGATCGTCGTTGGATTATATAATATCAAGAGAAGCTTTATTAATCCAAAGATTGAGTTTTTTTTATTTCTAATCTCAAGGATTGGAATTTTAGGTTTAAATGTTTGAGACAACGGATTGCGTGTTTTGTTTTTGTGTGAAAAGGTGTGGAGGGAGCCTCGGTTGGCTCTCTCTTCTCGTACGCTCTGGCGTCTCAAACATTGAGACCTGAGACTCCAATTCTTGAGATTAGACATTTCAATATGTTTGAGCTCTCAAATCTCAATTTTTGAATTAATAAAGCTCAATTCTTGATATTACAAATTCAATACTTTGACATGAAAACTTTTAAAATATTTTTAGCTCTCACATTTTAAAATTTTTCTCTGTGTAAACTAACAATAAATAGTGAGCAGATTCAACAAAAAGTATATTCTACTTTTCATTTTCACAGATCCTCTCTACTCTCAGCAAACTCATGATCGAATGTTGGCATACCAATCCAGCCGTACGTTTGACAGCCCTTCGAGTTAAAAAGACCATGTCTAAGTTACAAATCGACAACGCTTTATCCATAAAAATCGTCTAGTAACTCTACTTATTTTGTTAAAAACTGTTATTCATTATTTTTCCTCATATTATCCCTTTGTAAATAACCCCCTCCCCTACCGTTGTACATAGCATATTAAGTTTTTGCAGACTGCAGCCGAAGACTGACGATAAAAACTGAAAATTTATAATTACGTGAAAGTGACTGGGTAAATGAAAATTATTATCCGTCTAATTTTCTGAATGCGAGTGCGAGCGACGTTCAACTGTCAAGTTATATTATACGAGAATGCGATTATACGTTATATTTTCTTTTTAGGTTTTGTATAGACTCGGCCAAAGACTTATGTTGTCATGAGTTCTAGCAAGCTTTTTGAAATATATCCTGCAATAAACTTTGCTTCTACTTATTAACGATTTTGTATATGAATTCATTAATATTTGAAGATTAATAATCAAAAACTAGTATGTAAATTTTAGTAATTCAATCGAATTTTTTTTAAATAGCTTTATAGTTATACTAGAGAATCAAGATTTTATTAACTCTACATCCAATCCATTTTTCTTAGAATCAATAATTTTAAACTTGTTTTATTTTACTACCGGAAAATCAAGATAGCAAATATATAAAACAAATTATGTCAAAACAATTTGATTTGACCGACGAATATGAGGATTGGAAATCTTTAACCCTTAGAGGATCGGCATATATCTGCATACCGACATACGTTTATTGATCAACCAACATTTGAACTTAATTTGATCCAATATTCTAAACTGTAGATCACTTTTTTATAGAAAAAAAAAATTTTACAAAACTTCTTATCCCCGAACCTCTAATGGACCTACTTTATTTACTTTGAGCAAAGTTATTTATCTGTATAGCTAATATAATCTCTAGAAAAATTAGTATATAATCTTATCAATATTGAAGTAACTTAAAAAAAATTATTTTAACGTTGCTTCTTAATCATCTTAGCCCAGGAAGCATGTTAATTTTTTTGCCATCTTAGTTATATCATAGAGTATATTAATCACAAATAAACATCAATCAAGACCATGCCATGTTTTGAGACTGACCATATTATACAAATATTTTTTGTAATATTTATAACAATTTTTTTCCTACATTTTAAGAAGTTCAAGGATGCCCGCTTTTTCTTTCTGTGATAAGAAGCAGGAATGAGCGGACTTTATATCATTGTCAAATTTAAACAACCTGCGAGCGGCTTTCTGTAACATCAAATATGTTGTACAATTTGTTCTTTATAACTCTGTACAGATACGAATAATTTTAAGCATTGATTTTTTTCTTTTAGAAATATTAGATAATACAGATAATTTTATGTAGGCGAACTATTAAAGATGCCAAAATCAAAAAATAAATATCGAACGACAGAATTTGTGGATATCAGTGGTATTAACTGACCCTTCCCTGTTAGTATAAAAGGTTTTAAAAACATTTTAAAATCTGTAACTTTAAAACTTTAAAAAATAAAAGTATTTTTCAAAAATTTTAGTAATACCGCTTATATCTTGATTCTAAAATTTTGAAAACATTTTAGACGGTAATACAAATGCTTTAAAAACATCACAGCCCGGTTGAAAAAATTCACGTGAATTTTTTATGTGAATTATTCACATGAATTTTTCAGATAAATTATTTATATGAATTTTTCACATGAATTATTCACATGAATTATTTACGTGAATTTTTTATGTAAATTTTTCTCGTAAATTGGATTTAATAGTTTCATTTTTTATATTTAGTAATAGCAGATAAAAATTTGATTTTTATTCTTAAAATTACTTGTCTGTATTTCCACATGTATACAAAAAGCATAATTGAATAATAATAAAATAAATTAAATAACAAAATATAAAAAATACTTTTCTAATTATTTATTTAAAATTATAACAAATTTATATTTATTGTAATTCATACTGAAAAAAAATTTGGGGTATTATCTATAACAGTTAAATTGATTTAACTAAAATATATTTTTTTAAACTAATTCAGTAAATTGTGAAATTATTTAAATATAATATATCTATATAATATTTTGTTTTGCATTTTCTCGCACGATTATTATATTATACAATTTTGACGCAGAAATGGCAGAAAAAAACTGAATAAAACTTTTTGACCATACGGGGATTCGATCTCGGGCCGCTGGGTTTAGCGCGCAAGGACTCCGCTACGCTATCGCTCACTTCACTTGTTGAGTCAAGTTTCCTTACGCATACGAATTTTTAGCGGAATATATTTAGAAACGTATCGTAAGTATATCCAAATGCTCTTTACTTAAATCGAGAACAGAAAAAGAAAGAAAGAAAGCATATTTATTTACAGTCTTTAAACTCAAAAAGTCAAAATACTTCTAAGATAAGAGCGTTGTGCTGCCAAACATCGATCCGACGGGAAAACGCGATCCGTCGGCAAATGCGAACGTAATAATAGCGGTTAAGAATCGAGCAAATTTTTGTATGTGTGCCTCATGTACAGGCTTCGCCACAGTTTCGCGTCGCGAGCAAGAGTCTAGACTCGCTCAGCGCTCTCTACTACACACACAGCGCTACGTATGTACTCTCTCTCTCTCTCTCTCTCTCTCTCTCTCTCTCTTTCTCTGGTGTCGAACAGTACGTGCCAAGAGTGACTCCCGGCTTTATTCTTATTTAAGTGTCATTTGTTATTCTGTAGTGCTAAAAACTAGTTAAGTAAAGTGATTTACATCGAAACTACTTTTCATTATATTAATTAACACGAGATTATTCGTAAATTTACGTAGTATGTAGTACCGACCATAAATTTACAATTTATGTAGTACCGACTAGTGTTCAATTTATTGAGGCCTTTTCTACCTTTTGCAGCGCGCATAAGTACTTGCGCGCTCACGGCGGTGAGTAGCTGCATTCTGCTTTTTATATTCAGTGCTATAGACCTCTTCTACATTTGAATCCCCGTCATTAAATTAGCGGCCAAAATCGCAAGAGTATCCAACCGTTGCAGGACGTGTGTAGTGTCAAGAGTTTTTCTTCGACCTTGTCTACATCGATCATCCATCTTGCTCAGGCCTACTGCGCATGCGCCCCTTCTGCTGGCGTTAATGGCGTGTCTACTTTGCTGCTGGAGCTTGTTACATTAAGGCGACAGATATCTCGGACAATGCGCATATGTTTTATGTGCACTCACGGCGGTACGTACCTAATTCATTACTCAAGTTGATATCTACTCTATTCCTAGTATTGATCATTACCTTTCTTGTTACTTATGACTATTTAATTTCAACGTCTGCGGTATGGTTCGAAGTGTACGTTGCGGTTTTCCAGTTCAGTATTCATCCTACAAGTGTCGCATGCTGAGTGACGCTGTACTCGACGTATAGAGGTTGTGGCGCGCGCAAGAGGAACTGTGAAGTCTAGAAGATATACCTACTCCCTCGTCAGCAGAAGTTTGGCGAATTTCTGATAATTTTCTCGTCATTAGCCACTACTTCCATCGGCTCGTCAAGCTACTGTTAAATCAAACTAAATTGCCAGGTATGTTACGAATTCGGCTAACTGGTCATGAGTAAAAACCCTTGTCCCATTTGCTCTTTACCTATCTATAGAAAAGAATCTTCTCTTCAGTGCTCAATTTGTTCTTTCTTATATCATACTGAGTGCTGCAAGCCTAATTGGTTCATCGCTTTGTCTAAAATTACTTGTTGCCTTGATTCTTCTAACAGCTCTTTAAAAAATTTCTCTACCGATTCTTCTGCGTCTTCTGCTGTATCTTCATCTTTCGGTGGTTTGGAGTCCTCTCCCGCTGGCTCGACTTACTCTAAGCGTCAAATTTCGCCTCCGTCACCATCATCACTGCCGTCGTCTAGGCGACATAAGTCTGTATCGACACCTAATAACTGTGTTGCTTCAAGTACTTTCAATATGTTGGAGCCTCCGCCAGGGTTCGTAGTTTTTTCTAATAATTTTACTGTTCAATTGCAGCAAGCAACTGTTCTTCTCAAAACTGATCTTGCAGCTGTTAGGACGGACATTGCAGCTCTCAATGAGAAGATTTCGGTCCAACAGAATATCCTCGACTTTCATTTAACTCAATTCAACGAACTTAAAACAAAAGTAGAGAAAATTGATACGATGGTTAGAGCATCTAATAGCCACTTAGTCGATTCATGTGAAATCCTATTCACAGGTATTCCTGCTGCGGCTAAGACGAATAAGAGAGAACTCTTGATGATTATTTTGAATGCAATGGGTCTTTCTGGTCATTCTAGTTTCATAACCTCTTTGCGTGATTGACTGCCGCGCTCCAGTGAAACTCCTTCCTCAACGTCTGAGCCTAATCCCAATTTTGCTTTTGTGGCTAAATGCGCATCTCCAACCATCAGAGATGAAATTCTTGCTTCTGCCAGCAAACTAAAGGACTCTACAGCACAAAGTCTTTTTAAAATGGGTGGAAATAATAAAATTTTTTTAAGAACTTTGCTAAGGAACTCCATCTTCTCGAGTCGGCAGCCATTTCCGCTGCTAAAAAACTGAACTATGCTCGCCCCCTTGTACGCAACATGTGTGTTTACATGCGACCTACACGTGATGCAAAACTTATACCACTAAATTCAATTAATGATCTCTCCCAGCTTCAGCCACATATTTCCGAGTGACGGTATCTAGATTCTCGTTTCTCAATCTCTCGCTCCTCTTCTCCTAGTGCGTCTAACACTTTTCTCAAAGTTGCTCATATTAATGCTAATAGATTAAAGAAATATTTCAATCTCATTGAATTTCGTTGCCTGACAGAAAATTATAACATTTTTGCGATTTCTGAAACTTTCTTAAATCATCTTGGTTCCAGCTCGGTTATAGACATACAAGGCTACAATTTTTTTCGAGCAGATCGCATTGGCGCTGGAGGAGGTGGAGTGGGTGTTTTCATCCGTAATACCTTCAAAGTTTCCATCATTTTTCAATCCGATTTTATTTTTGACAGGACACCTGAGTATCTAGTCCTGAATGTTTCAACGGGAAATCGCAATCTTATTTTTGTTGTAATCTATGCGCGGCCTGGTTTTTTAAGTCCCGCATTATTTTTTTTCCCCTTGCAGTGATCCCTTGGTTCAATATATTTTTAGTCCCGCATTATTATTCGTCTTTTCCCTTTTAGTGATCCCTTAGTTTAACATAAAAATAATTTTTTTAACTTTTGTTTCCCCTGGAGTGTGTGTTAGTGGTGAGAACAAAGCAGTTTGTTTTAATTTTTTATATATTATTATTTTTTTTTGCTTTTGCTTTGGTTTTGCTTGTGCTTTGCTTAAAGAATTTTTTTTTGCTTTTGGTTTTAGTTTAGTAGTAATAGATAAATTAAATTTATAATAGGGTTTAAATAGGAAACAGACTGTCTTGTTGAGCTATGGACACACACCTGAGAAATTATGTAAACGGATCGAGGGAGGGCGGAAATCATTATGTGGAGGATTTGAGTAGATTAGACCCGTTAATTGTTAGAGATAGGATAAGGAAAAGGTTAGACAGCGTACCTGATGATTCTGTCCTCAGGGATGCTTGGAAATTGGGGTTAAATACGAATGACGAAATAGTAATATTGAGAGATAGGCTTGAACGATTTGAACTGAGACAAATATGTGGCGAGGGAGCAGTTCATTGGAATGCGGAGAGGGATGAAAGTAGGGAAACGGAACGACCGGGATGCAGTTCATATCCTCCAATAGAACAGATCCGAGCAGAATTTGACTACTTACCGACCGGACAGAGCATGGGACCGTATAGAGATCCGATGTGAATGGAATGGGAGTCGTGGAGAAGAAGTGTAATAGATAGTCAAGAAACAACGTCAAGAGGTAGTTTTAATCCTGGTGAAAATCAAAGGCGAGTCAGCTGGGCGTCGCCTAGAAGAAGTAGAAGGCCTTTAGTAGATGAGAATATTGCTAGGCGGGAATATCAACGA
>JAPYZB010003658.1:0-10114 GCA_030522745.1 Eupelmus kiefferi | reverse complement strand
GAAAGTTATAAAAAAATTTAGAAATATTCAAAATACAAAAGAGCGCAAGTAAAAAAGGAAGGGGGAGAGATGCATATACCTCGAGAAAAAAATGGACAAAGAAAAGAAAAAAAAGGGAAAGAGCGGGATGAACATGTATATGCTCGCTCAGGAAAAAAGAGAGAAGCAAGCAGCTTTTAATAAGGAGACCTTGACACTCTTTCTCGCACGAGTTTGCGAGAAATAAGAGTCTGGAGGCGGAACGATTTCTGGGTGGGACGAAAAAATAGAGGAGTGAGAGCGAAATTTCCGCTTGGCGAGCCGATTAAGGCTAAGGTACACCGAGACAATAACGACAAAAACACACCGCGTCGCCGAGCTTTATAGCTTGATTATTCTTTTTCTGTCTCTCTTTCTCTAGCTTTTATTTAAATTTTCAAAAATTTAGTTAACAGTGCTGCTGCGTTTTATGCCAGTTTCGGTTATTCTTATTCAAGGGAGCAAAAATAGCAAAAGTAGCAAAAATCGTGCTATTACATTTTAACATTACCATACTTCTTTCATAACTTTAAAGAAAATGCCAGATTTTTATATTTTAACTAGCTGTTTATTTTAACAAGTACAAAAATGAAATTTTATCATGCGAATAAAAGATTTTAAAAATTCTAAAAATTAATTTTTGAATAAAATTTAAATAATTTCAAGCTAATGTAAACAATAAAAAAACGCCTAAAGCTCTAACTATTTTCCAACGCTCACTACAAAATCTTCAACTCCCACGATTCCAAAAAAATGCACTTATTCATCATAAGCTGATTTTCGACGCTATCCTCTCGCCTTCGGCCTCCGCGCATTGTGTCGAGCGCAATCGATTTTCCCTCCAAATTAGGTTAAAACTCGCGCGGAAACTCTTTATTAAGAGAGAGCCGGAAATTCGAGCTTCCATTTCCTTTGGAGAGCCCCGGTGATTCATTATGAAAAGTTCAAGTGGAGCGGGGGGTAGCTGCTTCTGGATCTCATCATAGGATTAATACATTAATGAGCGAAGCGCTGCAAATGTATAATGGAACGTAACTATTTGACAGTTTTGTCTTTGGCGTGCGAGTGCATTCAAGTCATGGAGATCGCAGCTAGTAACTTCCTGCTCTCCTCTCCCTCTCTTTCAAGCGTCGGCCTTCCTGTTATATGAAGTTTGACCCCAATGGACTGTATAAACTTGAAGTTTCGCGGGCCGAAAGCTCGCGGGCTCCGTGACGCGGGACTTTTGTTATTAACTTAAATAGTTGCTCGCGCCGGAGAAGTTGCGTGAATGGAGACGGCGAGGAAGAATTAGCGATTCTTTTTTTCAAAGCTCTATGGGCTATTGTTTGGCTTTATTGATTGGATTTGAGTTTAATATTTGGGTGATTTATCATAGATTAGAGCAATTTTTTCCTTTTAAGAAATAAATAAAAGCTGATTGCAGATATTATCAATTATTTGCGGCAAAAAGCTTTATACGCATTACTACGTTAATTTCCAATTTAACTTGAACACCATACCGTAATTATGCCTATTTAATTTTCATTTTACACACGCTACAACGTAATAGCTTTATGAATTTAAAACGCAAGTACCATACAAAGCCCTCAAGGTAATTAGAAAGACGTACAAAAATCACGAGTGGAAAAAAGCGCGCCAACTTACAGAAAAGCGAGGCAGAAGCAGGCGGCGCGCGCCGCATACAAATAAGTCGGCGCAGGCAAAAAAGCAAGACAGCGCAAGAAAAGAAGCGAGAGCGACCAAAAACGCCGGAGAAAAAGTTGAATTAAGGAGGGGAAGAAGTGAAAGAGCTTCGGCCTGCTTTAAGCTCCGCGAGCTTTTCACCTCAAGACAGAAGCGAAGGGGGGAGGAGGAGGAACTAGCGAGCGGGAGAACGGCTGAATTTATGGAGGCTAGCTAACCGAATGCGCAAAACATGGACGCCCGCGCGCCTGGATTTATCGCTCTCTCTCTCCCCTGGCGCGCGTGCGGTGTTCCGTTCCGATGTTCCCCGCAGCGCTGCTGCTGCTGCTGCTGCAGCAGGAGAGCTCAATGCTTCCTCCTCCTTCTCCCTTTAAACTGCACAGAAGGAGGAAGGCAGCGACGAAGGAAGCAGCTACTTAATAGTTTTCCTCCTCCTCCTGCTGCTAAGGCTGCTATTCTATTCTACTACGTCTGGAGGATGTATATTGGTTGTACGCTTGGGGTGAAAAGTGGAGGAGAGCTGAGAAGTGGCTGGGATTTCTGGGCGATCTGATGGGAGCTGTATTGACGCTGCACAGGGTGGCTAGGATTTAGTTGTAAATTGTTGGAGGGCGGGTTATGGGATGATTAGAGAGGGAACGCTATATTAGGCGGGACCATTTTTCTTTTTTTTTTCTTTTTGTTACTATTTTAGGAATTGAAGATTTGAATTTATTAAAGTACGATGTCAATGCGAACTTTATGGAGTTGTTATTAATGGTCCTTAGAGTCAATAAAAGAAAATGAGATTTTATTTCGACTATTTCGGAATTATGAAACTAAAAGATGAGAATATCAATTATTTATTCACAAGTTATTCAATGAAATATTCATTTTCGTAACTTTTTTATTTTTTCACGATTTTTATTGTCAAATCATAAAGCAGCGATAATGAATTTAAAACTTTATCTTCAGCGTTTACATATTTAATGTAAGATTTCAACTTTGTAAAATACAAACGTTGAAATCTCTACATTAAACAATAAAGGATGAAATATTCAAATTTTCATTACCTACAATCTAAACTTTTATTCACTTAATAAAATGTAACATGGTAATTATTCTTACAACTCTAACTACATCATCTCGACCTCAACTCAATCTCCCTCTCTAAACTAAAAAAAAAAGAAAAAATTCATCCCAACATTCTCAACCTTATCTACTCCCCACCACTCGCATTTCACAGTCCCACAATCGCTTTAACCAAGGACGGAATTTCACGACCATCGAGCGGCAAAAAGTCCCTCCTTTTACTGCTCCCCAGCACGAGAGCTCCCAAGATCACTCCCCATATATACGCGAATACACCTTATCCCTCGCTCCGCTGCACTCCCGTCGAAAAGTGCAAAGTAAACGGCGCCGGCTGCGCGCACAGCCAAAGTGCAACCGGGGCAATTCATTACCGGTGCTCGCGCGCTCCACTTGTTCCTGTAAACACGAATTGAAAGTAAGATTCGCTCGGGCATAGTGGCTGTAGCGCGCGGCTCCGCGCGCTCCGGCACGTCAGGCGAAAATTTAAGGAGTGCTCGCCGGGGAATTTCGCGCGCCAAGCTCTTATTGGCTCCGGCACTCGGAGCCGATCTATTCGGATTGGATTGCTCGATTGATGACTTACGTGTGATGGGAATTTTTTCGATGGAAGTTGAGCTGGTTTTTTTGCTTGGCGGACTTACCTGGAACAGAAAGAGAAGTAATGTTTAGATTATTTGAGGGGTGTTTTGGTTGGTGGAAATGTATTAATAATGGAAATTTTTTATTTTTAATTATAGTTTTGGGTTTTTAAGGTAATGTAAAGCGGTTTTATACTTTAAAGTAGAGAAGGATCGGCAATGAAGACTGACGGAATTTCATTACTTAAGATTATACCACTTTTTTGCCATCTATCTATGCTTACTCTTTATTTTATTAGGTATAAAAAATAATGAAATAAAACGTTCGTAAATTGGGGTTACTAGCATGGTCTAATTTCATTTTGTGTCTAATTAACATCATAACTTCTGCACTAAAAAGAAGCTTATTATTCATAAAACGAATAAGCTTTCAAGTTGAATATTATACTCTTTTTAATTTTAGAAATAAAAGAATATTAAGTCATTTTCCAGCAATAAAAAATCATGTCGATTGTTTCGTTCTTATACTATAATGATGAAAAATAACTCTGGAATAAATTTAAATTAGACATAGAACCTTACGTAATACTTTTTTAATGATAAAAAATTTTATACGTTTAAAAACTTCATATATATTATATTTTAACTTGTTCGCTTTTACAATGAAAATAAATCATTAAATCGAAGGAAAAAATGGTTTCTTGTCAACATTTGCAGAATTGAATAGAGTGAATAAGAAAGAGCGTGTGAGAGAGAGAGAGAGAGAGAGAGAGAGAGAGAGAGAGAGAGAATTGAAAGCTGTGAGACACGTAGAAAGGGGAGTGGAATTCATTTAAAAATCTGATTTTCAAGCTTTCCTCCAGAGTATATTCGTAGCTTTGTCATTTTGTGACTTAACGAGTTTTTCAGAAGTTCGATTGATCGACATCAAAAGAAATTTAATTAAAAAAATCTTTCATTTTAGATTTTGATTTTATTATTAATTTTAAAAAAGTAGTTCATATGAAACACTGATATTTTGTATTAATCAATATTATGATATTTGATAATTACATTAAAAAATCTTTCCATTTGGCTTATCACCCGCAGTGCCGCCCAACTCACCCTTTTCAAACAAATCCAACCTAATCTCTACCATTCATCCTTCAAAAAGTTAACAAGCAAAAGTTCATATCAAGCTTATAACCGTAACTTGGAAAGTCACCAAAACCACTTCCTCGCCCAGCATCCGCCGCGACCAGCCTCAACTCCAAAAACCAACCCACCCAAAAAAAAGCTCACTCCCGTTCCCTTGCTCGCATCATCGCGCCAGAATCCAACAATGCCGCGTCCCCTAAACAAAACAAAACAAAAAAAACTAGCCATCGATCGCGCAATAAGAGGCGCGCGACCTAGAGGATCGCGCGACAAAGAGCGAGAGTGGGAGAGAGAGAGAGGCGAGAGCGAGTGGGCGCATATATAACCCACGGAGCGGGGGATGAAACGCGCCGGTGTGGCAGATCTGGAGCGCGCGGCCTCGAAAATCCGCCGCTAGAGAATACGGCCCCGTATTCGCTTTTGGCGCGCTGCCAACTGGCAGCCAGGCTCTCTCTCTCCCCGCCCGCCCGCGCGCGACACGCCGATTTAACGTCCCTATACGCTCAAAGTACACGCGCGCAACGTCTGTGGCACACGTATATATACGGGGTGTTCCGTAAACTCGGATCTGAGGAAATGGATGGGCGAGGGAGTTGGCTGAGGCGTTGGATTTTGACGGAGCTGGTGTTTGCTTTTTGCGCGGTGATGGTGGGGTAATGAAAGGGAGGGGTTTGTTGGCGCTGATTTTAGGGGGTTTTAGGTTTGGTAGGTTAGGGATGGTTTGATTGATTAAAGAGCTGTGGTGATTTTAGTTAATACTCGACGAGAGCGTTTGACTCGTTTTATATGATAATGTTTAATTAATGATGGTTTAATATTACTTTAATTAAAGCATCAAAGAATGTAATATTGTAAAATATGGAAATTTCTGAAATTTTCCCAATTACTTAAAATAAAAAATATTTTTGATTTGAATTTTGCATAAATTGCTTTTGTAGAGTACGGGTCGCTTATTTCAGGTACACACGGTATATATTCCTGCGCACTTACTGTGCATACACACGTAAGAATTTGCTGGGCGTGTTGAGTTTAGTGCCGTACAAGCGTTTTATTTTTTGGTTGCTCTGCAGTATTTTTTTTTCTTTTTTTTTGTACTTTCTTTCTGTTCGCTCGTTTGGGCACGTTAATTATTTACGTTTCACATTTGGGCGTTTAATTGAAATTTGAGATTGACTTTTACGCTCGAAGAGTTTTTAGTGCGGGAACTCGCAAATTTTCTTCTGTTTGTTTGACCTTGTCGAATATTTTGAAATGTTAAACATTAATTTAATCGTTATTAATTATATGTGCTTTTTAGCATTTCAATTTATGCAAAGGGACTGTACTTATTTTTTATTCGCTGCTTTTTATTTCTTTTTAAGAATATTTCAAAATACCACACGCGAGTTTCCTGAAATTTATTTCAGTTATTCCGATAGATTTTGTAGCCTCGACCTTACTTTTACGATCTGAGGGTGAATTTATTCTTTTATGCGACGAAGGAGAAATGAAAGTGTTTTTTACTTAAGACAGTTTCTAAAAAAGTTACTTGTGGTATTAACACGGAACTGTTGGGATTTTCCGACGTTTTATTTTAAGATTTCTACTCGTTAAATAAAAGGATTGAAATAAGTTTTCATACAATTTTCTCTAAAAGTATTATATTACGCTTCAATTGTTAGAAATGTTCTTACGTAATACGATAAATCTCACTTGGTGACAATACCGAATTTCCCTTGACACGAACATGCTTTACTTTGTAAACTGTCTGTCTGCGACAGTGCAAATTTCGAATGTATGCTAAGAACTTGGAGCTTATTTTATATTAGAAAGTGCAAATAGTTACTTAACACAAATTTCTGTAATTTCACTGAAAACGTTATGTATTTTCTTAACAGCAATTCCTGAATCAAACATTATTTAATTTTAAAGGTGAACAAACATTGACTTATTGCAAAACGAAAAATAAAGTGTAGTTTTTTACCTCGTTTTACCACTCCTTTACACTAGTATCGATACCATTTCTAAAAAAAAAAATAAATATTTCGTAATTCTGAAAACAGTATTTTCTTATTTTGTAATAAATCTTTTATACAATAATATTTAAATATTATTGTAAGTTCTAGTCTTACATGAAAAAAAAATCTCGAATTTCTTGCACAAGTCATTGATGTGTATTAAATTTTTACCATAAACTTCATTATGTTCATATAGCAGATAAAAAGATTTGATCTAAAAAATAACAGCAAAAGTACACTCTTCACTATGACCCTTGCCTCGCATACTGCGCGTGCTTTCGCCTCTATATAAACAAATAGCCTCGCAGCCGATCTAATCATCTCGCTCAAAGAAACGTTCTCTTCCCTCTTCAGTTAATTGCTTCGCTATAGCAAGCGGGCAAATCTAGAAAGCTCCAATCCACCGGTCACCCCTCGAAAAGCTATCGCGCGACACGTCCACTTTCCACGGAATTTTACGATCACCCCTAGCTTGAGAGGGAGAAGCGACTGGGAAAAGAAACGAGTCGCCTAATGGAGCTTGTCGATCGGCTAGAGGAAACTTTCTTTGTGACTTTTGTCGCGAGGATGAAGAAAGGCGAGCGCAAACGGCGGAGATAACGGATCGACGCGAGCTGGTAAACACGTGCACTTCATTAAGTGACAGATTGCTCTGAGGAGCTTTTTTTCGGGAGCTTTTTTCTGCGCTGCGAAATTATGTGCGCCGGCGCACGGGGCCGGGATGTATTACCGGTGCTAGTGCTTGCGACGCGCGGAATATCAATCAGAGTGATGGGATGGGGGCCAGTTGCGCTGGGGGACGGATGAGAGTGTATTGTATTGCTGCTGTGCTGTTTTGGATTGTGCTTTTTATTTGAGAACGTGGGGATTTCATTGGGTAGTCTTAATATTTGTGTAATTGTAGACTGTAATTTTGCAATATTCGGTAAATATTAGCTTAATATTGAAGTAATATTCCGATAACATTAGTTTAATATTGAAGTTATGAGCAAATCCACAAAAAATCCCTTTAACAGTACCAAAAACTTCAAAGAAAAAAAAAATTTACCTACATCAGGGCGATTGTTTTTTCTTGTTCTATGGGTCATATAATGGACAAAAAAGTACTCTACACGCGAATTTTTAAAAACTCATTTTTTTTTTATAAACAAATCAAGATTTTAATTAAAACGGTAAAAGTACGTTTTTTTTGTTATTTTGCGTCTAACAAAATTTCGCATCAAATCTCTCCAAGTTAACATTTTTCAACGCGCCAAAAAGCATTTTAAAGTATGAAATGGGAGCATTAAAATGAGCTAATATAAGTTATAAAATATTAATTTGAAGAGCTACGGTAGCGATATGAAATAATGATAATATTTGAGAAATCGAAAATTCTGTACTAAATTCGACATAATCCTACTTCATCAATTTTCAATTCTGTAATATAATAATTCGTGAAAATAATTATTCGTTAATTAAATAAGTTAAACAATGAATGGTAAAGAAAAAACTGTGCGCGCAATTCCAGAAAACTTACTTTTTTATTGTCAAATTTTAAAACAATATTGCAAAAGACCGTTTTTGTGATTTTCAGAGCTGTTGAGGTTTAAGGGGATTAGTGCAACATTTTATTATCTTAAGAACTTTTTAAAATTTTTATCGCACGTAAATAACACTATTAACTACAATCTGTGAAAATTTTAGAAGGCCCAGCATCATTGATTCGAAGTTATTAACTGTCAAAGTTGTACATTTTAATATGGGTTTTATGGAAGAGTCGTTCAGAAACGAACAATTTTACTTATTAGAGCGAAAATTTTCGTAAAATTGTTTTCAAAAACCAATATGTTTTTAAGATTTATAATAGAAATATTATAATAAAGTTTCAGAAAGTCTAGCGCCGCTCTTTTTAAGACATTGAAGTTTAAAATTTGATCTAATGTTATTAGTGTATCTATTGTATCACAATGTACAGACCGATTCTAAAGTTATACAAATATTCATTTTCGAGGTTATTTTTTCATTTTTACACTTCGTTTCAGTAAATTTTAGAGCAAATTAATATAATTGTAAGATTTTAGTAGCCTTATACATTGGATAAAATGGTTAATGAAAATAAAATTAACTTTTGAATACTATTGTATCGCACTAATGTTCATAACTAGCTATAAGCCTAACATATCTTTTAACATACTTAATCTAGGCTAGTCTAAAAGTGAATAGAACGCTTAAATAATATACAAATAAAATTATTTTGTGCCATAAAATAATCATAAATAATAAGAAATATTAAAAAATGTATGTTTTAAGATATAAAATGTTTTATAAAATCAACAGCTCTGAAAATCACGAAAACACACGCTTTTGCAATATTGTTTTAAAATTTGTCAATAAAAAAGTAAGTTTTCTGGAATTGCGCGCACAGTTTTTTCGTTACCATTCATTTTTTAAATTATTTAATAAACGAATAATTGTGTTCACTGTAATATAACGTCAATTTTTGTCCTGAAAATTCATGAAGTAGGATTATGCGGAATTTAGTACAGAATTTTCGATTTCTCGAATATTATCATTATTTCATATCGCTGCCGTAGATCTTCAAATTAATATTTTCTCACTTATATTAACTCATTTTAATGCTCTCATTTCATACTTTAAAATGCTTTTTGGCGCGTGTAAAAATGTTAACTTGGAGAGATTTGATGCGAAATTTTGTTAGACGCAAAATAACAAAAAAACGTACTTTTACCGTTTTGATTAAAATCTTGATTTGTTCATAAAAAAAATAAGTTTTTAAAAATCGTGTGTAGAGTCTTTTTTTATCCATTACATGACCCATAGAACAAGAAAAAACGATCGCGCTGATGTAGGTAAATTTTTATTTCTTTGAAGTTTTTGGAACCGCTAAAGGGATTTTTTTTGTGGATTTGCTCTTATATTTCGGTAACATTAGTTTTATACTAAAACAATATTCCGGTAATATTAATTCAATATTGAACTAATATTCCGGTAATATTACTTTAATATTGAAGCAATATTCAGGTAACATTTTTTAAATATTGTATTAACATCTTTTACACTATAGATTAATTCTCTTCGTATCACTAAAACATTTCAACGAATAAAAAGATAGCTAACTTATTTTGATAAACGCAGCTCTTGCAGTAGCTAAATCTCTTTCTCTCTCCCCATCCCGCAAACGCGAAAAAAAGTACAAGACACTTAAAGGCGATTTAGCCGGCGGCTATTATTCTCAGCGGAAACATGAATTGCCGAGATTATAATGCCTCTTCAGAAAAGTACAGCGCCTTACACACCTGCAGTGCGCGCGCGCGAAATGACGAATAAATTTATCGCGCCGGGGGCTTCGCGTGGCTCGGCACAATCTGCCTCTCTACGCAGAAACGGAACGAAGCTCGAGCTATCGCGCATTAAGTGGAGCTTGCAGTATTGCGCCCTCGGGCAATGATTCTCCCTCTGGCCCCTTTTCTCTTCGGCGCGATGAAAAGTTTGAGTTTTCGCGCCCAGCCGCGGCTCTGCAGAGACTTTGCCGGAGAGTTTCGCGGCTGCGGCTACTTTTAAGGCTGATTCGGCTGGGGAGAAATTACGTTACTATCAATAAGGATAATGAAGTTTCTTGGATTG
>JAPYZB010003657.1:0-10449 GCA_030522745.1 Eupelmus kiefferi | reverse complement strand
GAATTTTGACAAGATAGTAAATCGTGTGGGAAAGTAATTCTATTGTTTGTTAGCTTGGCTTTTAATTGACGTGAAATTCCAGGAATTTTGCATTTTTTAGTGCATTTGCTTCGTAGTACGTTTGTATTTGTTAATATCAGTTCTTGATAATATTTTCACATTCTTTGTGAGGTGAATTTATATATTAGATTTTTTCTCATTTATTTCTGCTGAATAATTATCATCATTAGAGTAGCACGCACGATTGCATATATTTTCATGATTATGATAAACAGTTCCCAATGCTAGCAATAAACAAATTAAGCGCGAGCGAATTCAATGCAACCAATCATAAATGTAAATAGTAAATCCATTATAACATTTACGTAATGTTGCGCTCATTTACTTCAGCTTTGCATCGAAGCTTGAGCATTAGCCATTAGTCCAATCTGATATTTATATTCTAGAAGATAAATAAAATGTCAATGTAAAAATAATTGTATATTTTATAAAACGAATTTACGATGTGACCTAAGTAATAATTAATCCCTTCATAAAAGCAACCAAATATATCAAACCGACAATCAACAATATACGTATTTCACTGACTGCTCGAAAAAGAACGTCAGACCCTTATATATTCATCAATTCCAACAATAACCCGCACTTTTTCCGCGTCTACAGTCCCACTTAAAAATACATGTACGAACGTCTCCTCTCAGGCCGCGTAAATAAACCAAAATCATATAAAAATCAATATCCCCCTCAAATCCACGCGTCAGTCCGTCTGCAAATCCCGCTCCGGCTCGGCGCATCTGAATTTCAAATTCCGCCCTGCAATCGCAACAAGTGCAAGAAAATTCGCGAACGGAAAATCGCGGCCTGCCGCGCTCAAGAAAAGTTTACTAAGAATAGATTTCCGCGGAAATCGCGCTCGTCATCAGACGAGCACGCGCGAGGCTGCATGAGTCATGACGTTCGTGTTTGTACCTGTACAGGCAGGTCCTCGATCTCGATCAAGAAGGTTTTCTTAGTTTTTTTTTAATTATCGGATGATGAGGAGAGAATCTTTGTTTGATGCTCGCGCGCGCGCTTGGATATGGATATTAATTGTGAGTGCGTATCGATAGGTGGTTTCGTGGAATATGACGAAGCGGTACTGGATTCATGCGGCTTATGTAATGCTCGTACTTTTTACGTACTTGGGGAAAAATACAATCAAGGCTCGCGCTGGCGTGCGAATGTGGATTGAATTGGCTTGGGGAAAACAAGCTGCTATTAAGAGTCTGCAAGTTAAGATTTTTAATTTAGCTTTTAAATATTATATTTTTTTGTTATTGTGGTTAGTGGTTTTGTTATAAAATTTTCTGGTTATTAAAAGTTTTATTGTAATAGTTACGACTGGCTAATGAACGAAGCACCAAAAAGAAAAAACTTCTTTATTGATATTAACGCAAAAAATTTTAATTTCTTATTTTTATTCTGTGAGCTTAAAATATTTTGCATAAATACTTGTTCATAATATAATTTCATAAAATAAATGAGGGTATGCTTTCACTCTTATTTACAAACTGCGTAAAATTAAACGCTTAAATAACTTTATTATTCAATAATTTTAAATGCGCACGTCTAAAAATTGCAAACATGAATGCATAATACAAAGAAGATTATGCGGGTCCGACATCATCTTAATTACTTTCTTATACGTAAAGACTTGTACAGGAAAGTGCCATTAAAGTAATTCTATTTTGTCACAGCTTAAAAATAAATTCATGGAGATTAATTTTTAAGAAAATTTCCATTCGCTTAATTTAAGATTAATAAATTAGATCTATTCTGTCATTTAAATATTTATAGTTATAATTTAGTTGTGAATATAAATATATTTAAAACTTAGAGCAATATCTGCAGATAAATTATTATTCTTATAAAAAAATAACAAATCCTAATCACATCTCTAGAAAACATACGAGAGAAAAAACTTAATTGCAATTACACCTCTACTTTTCCTTCACTCACGAATTTAACCAACGCCCTAACCCACCCACTACAGCACAGCGCCGAAAAGCCGAAAACCCGCTTATAGTCAGCACAATAGCTCTCTACACGCTCCCACTATTCGACAAGCCCTTCAGCAACTTAATCTTCGCGCAAACACCTTTGCGGCTGCGAGTTTCACTCTTCCCAAATCTTCTCCCAGCAATTAATTAAGAAGACATGAAAAACCGACTATCCGCAAGAGCACTACAGTATTCCGCTTACAAAGCGTCGCAGGCTCTAGGAAAATTGCGCTGTACCGCCTATATAGAGAAGATTACGCGTATATATACGAGCTAGAGAGACAGACAATAGGAAAGAGGGCGAAAGTAGCTTTGCGTAAGCGCGAGTTGCGCTCGCTCAAATAATGTCGGCGATGTCTCTCTCTCTCTCTCTCTCTCTTTCTGTTGTATACAGACATTTTTTGACTTTTTGCGGGAGGAGGAAGGGCTTAATCTTGGGAGTACACGGCCGGAAAATTGCGAGGCGCATGAAAGAAATGTCCTCTCTTGGCTTGTCTTTTTATCTCTGGGGCCGTTCTCTTTTTTTTGTGCGAAATTGCGCCTTTTTTTCCCAAGGATTATGGGAGAGAGGCGATTTTTTTCCTAGGCACGTTGTATGTCGTTAGAATTAAACGGCGATTACAGTAGATGTTACGAATATTGCATTTTCAAACTCAATAAGTTTGCAGGGTATTAAATTTTTATGAATTTTTAATGACGAATGTATTTCATGTTGTATTAGGTAAGTAAGTAAATTATAATTGTTTAAAGACATTTTCTACATTTTTATTAAAAATTCAGTAGTCAAATAATGGAAAAAGTTAAAATTCTTTATTTACAGTACAGTGTACCTAATGTTTATTTTTGTTATCTTCTTTTCCTGTAATGTTAGTATTTACAAATTAAACAATAATCAATTATTTAAGAATTAAACAATATTATGACTAACGTATTTATAAATAGATAACTCAAAAAGTCATAAAAATCATTATTAGTTTAAAAAAAAAATTGGTTAAACATCATTCTACAATGTTATTAAATAAACTACATTTTCGTAGAAATTACACATTTTATCACAAGAGTACGCAATAAAAATACTAATCTAAAAGAGGAAAAAACCAAACTGATGCATTACATAAATTCGCATTTAATCATGAATGAGCGGGCAGCTCTTCCAGAAAGTTTGAATAAAATCGGATCTACGGATAATTTCGCGAAAAACGAGCGACGTTACGTTCAGAGAAAGGCAGCGATTTGATAGTTTCGAGCGTCGACCAAGCGTTTTTCTCTGATTACGCGAGAGAGACAGAGAGAGACGAGCCAGCGTGAATGTGTTTGCTGCTGACTCAAGCTCTGCCGCTGATTTTAACCTCTTCGCGAGAAAATTATAACTAATCGTTTTCACAAGATAATTGTTTTCATCAAAATACTTATTTGTCGTAATGAAAATCAAATTATTCATAAATATTATGCGTAAATGATAATGCAAAAATGCAAAACTTTTACGTTATTCTTTCATACGTTTATTATTTTAATTACTTGATTTAAAAAAAAAATTAGTAACCTTTTTTTCAATAATTATATTACATTCGTTAAAATGCAGGAAATATTTTAAATATCATTTATGGAATATTTATATATTATCTTTGTATTTTCACAAGCGAATTCACTTTCCTTACATTTTAGGAAGAGCAAATATTGTGATTGACAATTTTTAGGAATTATTGCCAAGGTGTCTTATTGATAACAGACCATAGAAGTACATTTTGTTGACGGAGATTTTAAATTCTTGGAATGAATGTCTGGATGAACAGTAAATACAAAAAAAAAAAAAAAAAAAAAATAATACGATGCTAACAAGTGTTACTTTTTATCCAATTGTAAGGACCATCAATCAATGGATAAGTATTTCTTTGTATATAAATCCATTTATGCTACATTAACATTTAATCTTTTGCTGCATTTTTTAAGAATTTTAAATATTTATATTATATTTATACTTCTCTGAATCATAGAAAATACAGACACTTACTGAACTACTTTTAAGTATGTCACCGCGAATCATTGAGCACGGCCCTGACGTAATCAGCAAAAATAGTAAACTTTTTATTCTACCTGAGAAATTTTTCATTATTTTACTAAAGTTGCAAAAAATTAAGCTTTTGAATTTTAAAGACTGATAAAGAATGTAATTTCAGTAAATATTACATTTTAACAGAATGTCAATGCCATATGATACGCGATCTTAACTGTGTTTCCAAGTTTTTACTAAAATTATAAGTTTTGTAATGAGTTTAATGAGTTCATTGACTCCCTAGTAGTAAAAGCTATGAGACTCAATTCATAATATCATGATAAGAACAATAAACAAATTAAAAATCTAACAAATATTGCAAACCGCACATTAAAAAAGAATTTTTCTTTTTGAAAATTTTTCAGGCTTGCATTTTAAAAATTTTATTGCAAGTATTAATTTAATCATAAAAATGTATTTGATTCATTGACTTCCTTAGTCTATAGTCTATTATTAAGATTTTTTCTTAATTAAGATATTCATACCTTAAGTAATAGATTAACCTTTCTCCTTTTCTCATTCTTTATTTATGTAACAGAAGGTTTATTCTTACAACCTGATAATTTATAAATCTCTACTTGCCAATTAATTTAATTACTTGATGACTACCTGTTAATCAACGTAGTAAATACGCTTAATTGTAATGCACATTTTATCTTGAGACACAATGCTTTTCTTAATGCACAGATGAGTCAATGTCACCTGCGAAAACAAGAGTTTCATCGACACGAGGAAAATTTATATTCATGAAAGATTAAGTGTATCTTTTAATTACAGGATTGAAAGAATTTTTCTTTCGTTACGCACTCTTTTATAGACGTACATAGATTTATATGTGCGTCAATGACTGTACTATAAATACAACAAAAATTGTCGTTATTTTTTTCTCTGCAATATATTATATATTATATTACTACAATTCTGAACGATTTAAAAAATACGTAGCCGTAGATATAAATTTATGACAGGTTTAAAATTTATGAACAGGTATACCAGACACACTCACAGCACATAAAGAATTTCTCAGATTTGCGCCGCACAAATCAATGTACACGGAAAAATGTATCGTTATTCCGAAATCGATGTTCCAATCACCTACATAAAGTAGACGCAAGATGTTACCTTAGTCCCAGATAAAGGAATTCCAAGGCACTTGTTTCCTTGAAAAATCACCGCGAGGATATTTACCCTGTATAGAGGCAACACCAGTTTTCAGGAAAACAAAGCCACAGCACGCGCGAAAATAACACGCGCTCGCTCGTGTCCCGATTTCGCGCAAACGGCGAAACCGCGTGTGGATTTAAATCCGCCGAATATATGTTTGAGAATTGAGAATGGAGCAACGAGTGTGCTGAGTTACTGTTTTGAACAATTTTGGCAGGGTGGATGTGCCAATTTTCTGAGACAGAAATTTAATTGTTTCTAGGCTTTCATTGTGGTTAATGCTTGCGTGTTATAATTTGTATGTATTGCGCTTAGTAATTTGTAATTTATACGCAGATTTATGCAAGCGAAACAGATTTGAATTACATGTTAATTAAAAATGTTTAAGTTTCGGTAAACTTTAATTTTATTAATTTTATTTAAACAGTTATTTGTAAAATCAATAAAGTGCAGATGAAAAAATGTCTAAACGATATAAAGTATACGTTCATTCAGTAATGACCAAATTTTCTTAATTTAATTAAAAATACGTTAAATAAGCGTACGTGCCGTTTTTGTTCAGTTAATTACTAAGAAATTTATACAAACTGCAATTCAAGAAAAAAAAAACAATTGCAGCTTAATAACAAATGTAGCAGTATGAAAAACGATATGTTGCAATCTAGTATAAATTTTTATTTTATCATTTTTTTTTCTAAGAGTAATTTTTGCATTAATTGACTGTCAACATATATTTTACTCAACTACGTAATAGAAATAATAACAAGTTTTAATTATTATTTTTAATATCTTGGCTGCAATTTTATGAAAAATAGAAAAAGTATTTTTACATAATTAAATTTAATTGACAGTCAGCAGTGTATAGTGTTGTAAAGAATTTAAAAAATGTACATATTTCTGAGGAAACTTGCGCATTCAACATTTAAAGATTATATTATAATGAATAAAAAGAAAATTAGGACATTGAAATGAATACAGTTTTTATTCAGAAGGAAAAGTGGTCGCATGAAAATTGGTAATTTTTAGTAATTGCACGAGAGTGTAGTACTTACTTGTGAAGTCATTAGCTTTTAATAGCTTAAACGGGAAAAAAAAGTATTCATTTTCAAGGAATAGCTATACATGCAATAGAAACATTTCTTATTACAGTTTAGCGGCTATTTCTGAACTTTACTCTTTCTATGAATCGAACAAGGCTTCTTGAGTTCCAGAATTGAAAATTTAAAACTAGTTAAATTAGCCGTGTTTTATTATTCACCAACATAAATATTTATGTAAAAATGTACTTTTTAATGATTGTAATTGTCAAAATTGCAAAAAATTTAAATAAAACATTTCACTTGCAGTAATAAAAATAAAAAAAAATTTTTAATTTACTCGAGTGCAAATTTGTTAGCTATCACAATAGCTTTTACCCTGTGAGCGCAATCCAGTATAATTAAAAACAAAGCATTACTCCGGATTGCTGGGCGGCTCAGTTTTCGCTCGATGCGCTACTTTTAACATATACGCGGTATGTAAACAGACGCTCACTTGAAATTATAAATATGGCGCAATTAAATATTTTTGCAATGATGCATATATTATGCAGCGATATAAAGTTTTCAAAATGATTCATAATTAGGCGAAAACGAAAGCTGATATGCTAAAATACTCGATAATCCTTATTGGAGCACACTGAGATTTTTTCAATGAAAGATTACACCATGGAATTTGTAATAAAAATATTGATAATTAAGTGTAACGTAAATCTAAATTATTGCTTCCAAACAAACTGCAATTGCCAAATTAAAACAAGCCAAAATTGATTGTTATAAACGCGCGATTAGAATTCATAATAATTAACATTAACACAAAACAAAACGTGTTTAAAAGTCCATAATTCAGTCTTATTTAAAAGGTAAATAAACAATAACTTTTATGATTAATGACAATATTTAACTTCTTTAGAATTCGGTTCACATCTCACGTATATGTTAATAAAGCCCATTTAAACGTGACCAACTTTTGATTAACAATTTCCGTGAATCGAATACTTTCAAAAGGCACAAACAGTAATAAATGCTTAAAAGAATAGTTAATATTTCGTAACTTTTACCCATTTTAAACGATAGATTAGCGCGATAAACAATGGCTTTTCGCGAGATTACGAAATCCACTTTATATATTACTTTAATAATGTTCAGCAATTACTCATAAGCTTACAATTTACAGTTAATAACATGCATTATTACGTTCGCTACTCGCCGAACTCTTTCAGCTTCTAGGGACTGGCAAATAACTCGCTGCATAAATCGCACCTTGAAAGCACAATTTCATGCAAAAGGAGTTCGCTGGAAACCAGGAGAGAATCCAGTCGCTAGTAAAACACTTACTTCTTCTAATAATGTTGTTAACTCCAGCTTATTTAAACCGGCTCCACGGCATAATGTAATTCACGCTTAGAACCACCCAAAACGCTATTACTCAAAAACTCAATAAAAAAAACCTTCCTGCATAACGACAAAACTCACTCCACAACCAACAAAAAGAAAATCACAAAGAATCACAAAAAGCCACTATTAAATCATTAAACCGCAATTAAAACGCAAACGCTCGCTTTCCTTTCTCTCCCAAATCATCCTCGAAAAGAAAAAAAAATCACGGAAGCTTCACGGGTAATCCCCGGGCACAGCTCTCTCCTCTCGCATTACTCACCATTCGATGCTGCGGTAGCCCCTGAGACAGCAGTGAATCGCCTTAAAGGCCGCGACGTTGGCGTACTCCGTGCTGACCACCTCCTTGGTGAACCTTAAACCGCCCGGGAGATTTTCAAAACGGTGCTTCGAACAGTAGTCCTTGAGCTCGTTATCGTCCGCACTACACCAGCAGCTCTGCAGCAGCAGAAGCAGCAGGACGGCGAGCCGCGCCATGCTCCGGCTTTTATTTCTCCCTTGGCTTTTTTTCACGAGAAATCAAAGGAACGAACAAACGACACTCGGCGCCGCGTGTTGTTGTATATATACGTACACACAGCGAGAGAGAGAGACGGATCTCGCGGTCACATCTTACGAGCGCGCGGCTCGGAGAAAAGTAGATCGGCGCGCGCGATATACGGCTCTAGGGATTCCAGGGATGCTGCGGACGCGCAGGAATTTTTCGAGGAGTAGTAGGGAAGGGGCGGGCTTGGAGGTTATTGTTTGTCGTCGGACTAAGCACACACTCGTTAGTCCGGCTCTGCGCGCGGTTATAGTACACACGGGAAAGGCCGACGCGTTAGTTTTCCCGTCTTGAGGCAGCCAAGGGGTGCAACAATCACAGCACTGAAATCTCACAAGGACGGTCCGTCACTGATATATATATATGATTAATCTCCGGGAGCACAGAAGCACACAGAAAAACTAAGCACTCCGATATACAGGTATGTGTATATGGTATCACAGCGCGGAGCGTGTATGTATATGTATATGTATATATCTAGATTCCGGAGCAGCTGAGAACGCGCGCTGTCGGTGAGGCAGCCGCCGGCACACTGACTGGCGCGTGTACGGAGCGCGTTCGCCGAAGCAGCCGACAGTTTGAGCTGGCTGGCTGGCGCGCGCGCGCGCGCGCCTCGCTTTCAAAACGGCGCTGCGCTGTGTGGTATAGGTATACACAGAGCCGCCTGTTGCCAACGCGCGCGGCGCTGTGTGTCTGTTTCTTTGCGTGTGTTGCGTAGGTGGGAGGCTTCCGCGAATTTCAATTCGACGCGATTTCCAGGAGAACGAGAACGAGCCTCTATATACTTATGTATGAGCGCTCTCTCTGGGCTTGGATTATATATATATATAGGTGTGTATGTGTGTGTGTGTGTGTGTGGTAGATTCCTTTTTTTATGACAAGGTGAGTGAGTACATGTGTTGGAGTATTTAATGAGAGGTTATTGCGAGCTTAGGGTTATATATATGAATGCGCGCTTGATGGCGGTGATGTCGCTGAGTTTTGCGATAGGTATAGGGAGAGTTCAGTATATTTTGGCTTATTGAGTGTTTTAGCTTATTTTTGTAAAATGGAAATTTTTTTTATTTTTATTAACCTTATTAATTACTATGGAACTATATCTTTGAGTTACAACTATTGACGTTTCGGACGTTTTATAATGATATTCTTTTTCAAGACTAATAATCCAATTAGCTTATGATTTAATATTATTTTAGATGGATAAAATTTCTATAAACTTTAAAATATAAATTTCAGCAAATTACTTCAATAATATATTAAGGTTGTTTTAAATACATATTTTTATTTGTAATTACTTCAAGATTTTTGCATATATTCCACTATTTAACTTTCTCATAGTCAAGTTTTCTTTATAATCAGAAAAAATTTGATAAGCATTTTCGAAAAATAGAAAATTGTTTACAATTGAATGCTTTTCTATTTTCCAGTAACATGGCGGATTTAAAATAATCTTAAAAATGTTCAATATTTGAACTACACGTACCTGGATAGTTTTTTAGATTTTAAGCATGTAGCTTAAAGCTTGAATCGACGGTTTTAAACTCGTATTTAAAAAAAGCCTTAGTTTTGGTAAAAGTTTTTGCGAACCTCTGTTAAAAATTTTCAATATTTCAATATTTATACGAATAACAATTTTCCTCTTCCAAGAAGTATAAATATTGAATAATATTAAATGAAACGGATGATACATTAAGCTATTTTTTCTCTGCTTTAGCAATCCGATTAAACATTTTGGACACACTTGTTCACTCGGAATTATAGCTTTGATTTTCATGTCTCTTTGATAGAAAATACCCTGCTTACGCTTTCATCACAGCTTTTTTTTATATGAAATTTGGGTATAAGCTATTGCGAACAAACGATCGAAATATCAGCAGTTATAAACGTAAAAAAATTTCGCGAAAAGCATGATTGTGTACTTTTCAGTATAGCAGTGGATTTAGTAAAATCAAGAATATGGATAAAACTATAATTTTTTAACTAATATTATTTTATTCAGTTAATTTTAAAAATTAAAGTATAAAGATTAAAAGTTTAATTTTTAATTCTTTTACAAAACCCGTTAGTAATACTTTTATAGTATTTAGGATACAAATAAACTTTTCAAAATTGTAATTAACAATAAAAATAATTTTTACGGTTATTTCATGTGTTTAAATTTAGAACGAATTTTTGATTTTTACGATACAGTTTTTTATATTTTTAAAATATGTA
>JAPYZB010003656.1:0-18174 GCA_030522745.1 Eupelmus kiefferi | reverse complement strand
AGAGATAGATAAAGCCAGCGCCATTTGCCGCAGTCGCGCGCGCATTTTCCGGTGAAACGCGCGCAATGCAGATAGCGATAAGCCGAATCCGGGGGCGAATTTTTCACTCTCCGCAGGCCCCTCCAGCTCGATGCGGCGCTTTATATTGTGCCGGCGGCGTTCTTTATTGCCATATTAAAACGCTCATGCGCAGGAGAGAGAGAAGGATAGATCCTTCCTTCCTCCTCGCTTAATGTTGGGGCTTTTAACGGTAAACGCGCTGAAAGCGGGCGCGTTTTCTCCGCGCGAAAAGAATCGCGCTTGATTTATTATGCATTCTGGAGATTAACGAAAGCCGCCGCGGATATATCGGCGATGGATCGGCGCGCTTATGCGCGACATTGGGTGTAGGTATATTAACCAACCCGCGCGCGCGCAAAATTAAATCCCCGCGTCGGGCTTTCCATAGAGCCGTTGTCCGCACGCTGTAGCTAGGAGAAAGTGTTGTGTTTGCTTAGAAATCGATATATAAACTTTGGGCCCGGAGTGTAAGTATACTCCGGCCGGAGATAAGCGAAAAAAAGGCGGCTTGAGTTATCGGCGCTGGCTAATAATGAAACGCCGGCTTTTCGTCTTACACGAGCCGGCTTGGCTCTTTATCGCCTGGCAAATAATCCTTTTGAAGTATGCTAAATACCGCGCCGGAGCGCTTTATTTGTTTATCCGTTTTATGCTCGGCGTTCAAGGTGATGTGGAAACATATTGAATGCGCCGCGGCTGATAATTGATGTGGCTTGCGAAAAAAATGTAATTAAATGACTCGCCGGGAAAAGTCGGGAAATTCTCTCGATGCTTGCGTTATTTATAGGTTAGATTTGAGGTTACGAGTGAGGCAAATTATACGGCAGACTTCCTGTAATTCACGTTTATCAAGGAAAACTTTATATAGGAGGCAAATAAAGCATCGGGAGTATTGCTTTTGCGGCAAAAAGCCCGAACGGCGGCGAGCGCGCTGCAATTACCAATTTAAATTTCGCCCTACTAATTCTAACCTAACCTCACCCCGCGCATAACGCAAGAGACTTAATCAAAATTATGAATTACGAAGCGACGTCCAAAACGCCGCGCGACCGCCTTCCCACGGTTTTTTCACGAATCGCCAAACCATAACCGGCCCCAATCGGACCTCATCAAAAACAAACCTAAAAGAAGAAGACGCCTGCCACTCCGCGCGCAGGTGAAAACACGAAAATAACACGTAAAAAGCGCGCGGAAGCAGCTGCCAGCTGAGCAGCTCATTAACTCGAGCGCGAAAAGCGAAGACGACGAAGGCTCGTGTGTCGTTACGCGCGTGTTGCCGAAAAGAAAAAAAGGAAGGCGCCGTATAGATCGGAGGCATCCGCGTACGACATCCGAGACACACAGCGCAGAGCGACGTGTTACACGCCTTCGTGGTTATGCGGTCGTCGCGGACCGCAGCATCGGAAAGAGATACATTTTCCACTCTCTTATTCCACACTCGCCGCGAGTTGCGTTATATTCGCGCTCTCGACACTTTCTCTCGATCGTAATTATTGTAATAACACGACGCCAGTCACCTGTGGGCCGCTCAAAGTTTTTCCTTTTCTCTCTGCGCCGGCTGCAATTACGTAAATGCGATGCGAGATTTCGCGGATTCGAACGGCTCCCCCGGGGGGCTGAGGCGTGAGTCGCTGTTTTCAATGTCAAGTGCGCGAGTAGTCGGATTTTTTCTCGGGGAGACAGTGGAAATTTCTGAGCGGAAGGTGCGAAGTTTTTAATAGCCGAGAGGCACGCGAGTTTAATTGTTAATTTACGAGCGTTGAAGCGCGGCGAGCTGGCTTCGTTGTTAATAGAATGGGGGAACTGGCGATTGTAAAAAGTCGAGCCGAGCGCCGCGCGCGCGGTGCTTAAAATCGTTAGGAGAGGTAGTAAAGCGAAATGAGATTTTCTTAATTACTTATTTAATATTCCTCTATACTTCGGCGCGAGTTCTTAATGGCTGTTCGTTAAGAATGAAAATAGTTCGATATGCAGGCGGTTGTAGTCTTTTTCTTCTACGACTAGCTACTGTCGGGAGAGCTGTATAGCTTAATATAACTATACAGCCGCGTCCGTAAGAAATAATTACCCATTTCATAAAGCAACAACTAATCCATCATCCTCGCGTTTAACTCGTAAAAACTTACTAAATCCTCTAGCTACTGAATTTTAATATACTTTCAAAATTGCCACAAAACCATCGACACTTCAATACCCCTAAACCAAAACCCCATCAAAACCATAAACCTCCTTCGCAAAATTCCAATCCAATCACCATTCCACCACTTTCCAGCGACACTCAATATTAACAAACCACCCACGCATCAACCACTTCTTCCTCAGCTCGCGTAAAACAAACGCACTCGGCGTTAAGCGTCGCGGCGATTCTCACGGGACTAGCAGCTCCTTAAAAGTGTAACGTCGTCGTGCGGCGTCACACGCCTGTCCCCGGAGAGAAAATGGGTTAATCGCGCCGATAAAAGAGCGGGAAAAACCGACGGAATCAACTCCCGCGACCTTAACGCGCACGATGGCGCTTTTACGGTGCCGGCTTCGACTCGATGGGAACAGGGACTCGAGAGGAGAATGCGAGACGAGCCCCCGCTGGGGCACGTGTAATTGGAGGCTCGTGATGAAGACTCGCGAAATGACGATTTTTAGGCCCCGGCTGATTGTTTTAAGTGGCGTGTAAAATCCGTGATTACGGCCGCTCTTGCCTTGTGGTTTTTGCTTTTCGTTTGGGAGATGCTTTTTTTAGGTGGGTGTACTAGGTTTTTGGGTCGTTGTATTGCGACGTGGATTTTTGGTTGGCTTTTTGTATTTCGAGTTGGCACGCTTGGGAATTATACAGCGACGTATTTCAGAACAAGTGGACCAGCTGTAATCGTCTATTATATTTATTTTAAAATATAGAACTGAATGCGTAAAGCACTACGATATTAAATCGTGTATTAAAATAGGCCAGCGAAACGAAAACGTCGGCCGGGGGGAGCGAAAACGAGTGAATTTGCGGGGCAGAGATAACGTTTAATCGAGCATATACATTTGGATTGTCGGAAAATTGCGCAGGTTACAGGCGGATGCTGAGCTGGGCTTAAAGCCTGAATTATTAGCCGCGGTCGGGCTAATAAATAGCGCGAGAGAGCGAATGCAAATTGATTATTTTCTGGTAGACGTAGCGCATTTTGTAAAATATTGATCCTGTTATGCTTATTGCGCGCAAAAATGTTTTGTGCGCGGTTGTGTTTCCAGATCACGCTCGAGCTGCAGCTCCGACTTTCTGTACTGTTATTCTGCATTTTTCGCGACATTAAGTATGCAGTCGGCAAATTTTCAGAGTTATAATATTGTTGTATCAATGTATGAATCGCGAGGCGTTTCTTTTTAGCTCTCGGTACTTTGAAACGCAGGTTATAAAAAAAAATTTGAAATTTTACGATTCATAAAGCCATTCGATAAACTTACATTTCACATGAGCGCGCTTCAATAAACTATTTTCAAAAATGTACGAGACTGCAATGTCCAGGTGATAAAACGCAAGAAATAAAGCAGCCACCGTGAATTCTGTCATTTACGCCTTCCAAATTAGCAGCATAAAAAAATAACGCACTATTACACTCCCCTCTCAAAATATTCACCAACTGCATCAACTATACAACCGTAAAGCCAGGCCATCCAAAAACCGCGCCATAAATCCTCCAGCCCGCACCGTCAATCCAGCAATATCCCCGAAAATCCAGCCCGATTAGCCGGGCAGCACTCCAGCAGCTTCTAAAAATGCAAAGAGCCGGCCGACGGGCCTTTTTCAATAAGCCTTTTTCTCGTCTATATACACTTGGTCGCAACATCGAACAAGCGGCGCATAAGCCATCGACGTCGTATATATATATATAGTCGAATCGGCTCTCCTCGAGCGCGCGCGACCGTACAAAGTGTTTCTTTGATCGTCGGCGGTGTTGCCACGTCGCGCGCTATAGTATATATATACGTATGTGTGCATGCTCCGAGCTTGGACGGGGGAGAGGGAGAGAGCCTCGGAGAAGTGCAGCCGGCACATATAACTCGAGCCTCGAATTTCGTGACCCGCGCCGTATGTACTTATGCGCTCGTTCTCTCTTTCTCTTGGAGGGAGAGAGAGAGAGAAGTCCGACTGGAATCGTAATAACGAGACGACGGGAGAGAAGGAGAGATGGAGGAGGGTAAATAACCGGGAGAGAACAAAAGTACGGACTGGAGTGTGTAATGCGAGATGGCTGGATTTTTTTCAAAAGTTTTTTGGTTTTAAGTTTTTGGAGAGCTGGGTGTTGGGTGGCGGTGGGAGAGACGCGAGCCTGGGGTTTGAAAAGGTGTGGATTGCGGTGCTTGAGTGCACGGGTGAGGAATGAGAGGATATTTTGTAGGGATTATTTATTTGGTTAGCTTGCGGTGTGGCATTCTGAATAATTTAATACTTTGATGAAAACTGCAATAAAACAAAAATAGTGAACCGCGAAAATTAGCTTTAGTAATATGCTATACAATTTCAGAGAAAATCCCCTCGGTTTCGGCAATGCGATCAACATTAATTCATACAATTACCACACTCCGGCTGTTATTTACCGAATGACTTCTCGTAATTTTCGCTCAACAGGAAATCAGAGAATCCATTTCGGATGATAATCGCGTATTAATGACTCTTCGCTGATCAATTAAATTAGCACTGACCAAAAAGCCCGAGCGAATCATGCCTATTCAACGCAAAATTTTCCCGCTCAAGCCATCGAGAAATAACGGCGGGGGGAAGCCGGAGAGCCCAAAGGATATCGCGATTCGAAAGGGTATAAATTACGAACTCGCAAAGTTGGAACGAGACGAGAGAGCGGAACTTGGACGCGGGGAGGAGAAATATACGTCGTACTCGGCGCATGAAGAAACGGCGACGAAGGAGACGAGAGAAGGAATTAATCAATGAAATATTCATCAGCGATTGAAATTAAACGGGGGGAAGAGAGAAAGAGAGAGATGTGGAAACTAATATTGAAATGGAAGCATTTGCATTGTGGCCCTCCGAGAAAAGAGTCAATAGAGCGGAATCGCTTTAATTTTTCAAAGCTCCGCTCGAGTGGAAGGAAAATATACGCGCGACGAGTTTGTACGTTCATATTTATTTATAAACTCTTCCTTTCGGCGCGGCAGACGATTTCAAAATTTCATTACCGATACTAAGTGCCAAGCGCTACGCAGCCGAGTGCCGCGGGCTTTTAACTAACGTTACTGGATTATCAATCGCTCATTGTTCCTGAGCGGGCTACGGCGGGATTGGAATATATATAATAAACTGTCGCAATAACGCACTTTCGTGTGCCGCCGTGGAACAATGAATTATTGACACGCGCACGTGTGCGCGTGTAATTATGGATAATAGAACGGTAAGAGATTCACTGAATTCATAGAACGTATGCACGATTGCAGCTAGCATTAAAATAGTTGATAGCAGTGAACAACTGCTAAACAGTCCATGAACGATCGTCCGGCTTTTCACCCGCTAAAATTCAACTTTCTCACCCGCACTTGATGAATAATCCTCGAAAAACGACAGAACGAATCAAACGAACGCTCCACCGCTGCGAAAAAGCCAGAAGAGCGCAGTGAAAAATAAAGAAAATTGATCGCGCGGACAGCGGAAAGAGAAAAAAGAAATATCGCCTAACGGTGGAGAGGAGGCAGCTCCGGCCTTCATTAGACAAACGAGAGCGCGAGCGCGCTCGTCGACGTCGGCTCACAATTACATCGTGGCCCCGTTGTTTCCCAATGGACGTCAAGAGCGAGACGGACGAAAGAGAGAGAGAGAGAGAACATTTTTTCTTTCTGCTCCCGCGGAGCCAGCAGCGTGTAATTATTTTCACTCGCGCGCTAGCCGAGAGGAGCTGCCGTAAACAACGCCGGACTTTGACTACTGCGCCGAGATTTCCAGCTGACTGGCCCTGAAAGTGCAACTTTACGGCCGGCGACGTCGTGTGGAGTTAGCGCGCGAGGTGATGCTGGTGATTGGTCAATGTTAGGTGCGAGTTGGTTTTTTTTGGTGGGTTGTGATCTAGTTTTGGGAGATTGAGGGATTTTGATAAAGAGGTTGGGAAATTCGGATGGACGGTGGATTAATGCTGAAGTGTGAGGTTTTTTTAAGCCCTGTTTGTTATGGCGTCATGTTAGAGTTCCACTTTCATTTATACTCTATACATGCACTGACACTGACGTAAAAAAATTATAATACCGATTATGCAAGCTTTCACAGACTGTAAAACTCGAAAAAATTACTGTACTTTGTACAAAAATTTACAAGTGTATATAAGGTAAATTTATAGTAAGTCTTACAAAATTGACTATGATGTACTCTAAATTTTTTTATAAAATTATATAGATTTGTAAATTTTTACAGTCGGAAGCAGTTTTAAAAAAAATCCATCATGTTTATTTAGAAACCGTCAAAGAACAAAGAAATAAAATCAATGATTTGCGATACTGAAAAGTATTACGCAATATCCAAGGTACTTCTTAATCGTCACCCAGCATCACTCGATTGAAATGGTAATACCAATAGAATACGTCAATGTATCATTAATGTTCCAGTTGCGAACGTCTATTTTGTAATCCCTCCATGATTATCATCTTCACAGCCGGCAGTACATCAAAAAAGTCCACTCACCGTGATTTACTTTCGAATCATTAATAACCAGCTACTCTCCACAAGTCACTTCACCAAAAAACCACCAAGACAAATAGCTCCCTCTCACATCCTCGCACAGCCAACTTCCGTCATCTCAACTCACCTCTCCCAAACACATCCTCGCAACCTCAGCGCACAAAGGTAAACCAACTCCCTCCTCGAATCTAAAAATACCAGCTTACAAAACGTACACACCATCATTTCCCTCTGGCACCTCTCGCAAGCCACCTCTCACCTCCAAATCGGTAATTCGAACGGTGTGTAATACAAGCCGCGTCCTGCGTACGCGCGCTCAATTATTCCCAGCTGTGTACACATGCATACGCAAAAAAGCAACTCGCGCAAAGCCAAGATAAAAGTCAAAGCCGCTACGTGCACGTGTAAGCGTACGCGAAGCGACTGGCAAAAATTACACGCGCGCATTCGGCTCGTCACGTACGCGCACTTTGTCGGCCCATTCATTTCCTTTCGCGCTCGCGGACACAATGGACTCTCGGCGTATACGCGCATATTCGACAAGAGGTTAAAATCCGCCACCCCCCCGCGAGGAGAACGACACGCTGCCCGCCGTGTATATGTATCCAGCGCGCGCGCGCGCCAATTGAATGAGCGCATTGTACGCTTCATTTGTCGCTCTGCGAGAGAGGCCGGACAATCGCGTACGATCTGGCTGTAATTATGACGATTCCGTTCGTTAATTGAGCGACGTTTATAGAATTACCCCTGCCCCGGGACTTCTTGATTCACCTCGGCTGCTTCTTTTTTTTTCCCCTTTTTCGAGTGGGGAGATCCGCGGCTGGATTCCTTTGTAGTGCGTTGACAATGAGACGTGCTGGCTTTTTTGCGACGATGTGGGAATTCAGCGTCGTCCCGGACGTTGGTGTATGCGGTTGCGGGCCTTCGGGGCATTGTTAGATGGAGATGAATTTTTGATGGTGGTTTTGTGATTAAGGGGGAGGGTTTAATGATTGATACGGGATTTCTTGAGTGCGTTGTGATATTGGGTGAACGAATGATTGGATGATTTGGTGGATTGAGGTAATTGAGTTTCGGTAACTGTAATATAAAGGATAGATCGTTCAAATATAGGAACGAATGAATTTTAAATGATAGTTTTAACCTTTTTAATGATTAATGTTTCTCCTCATTAATACACTCTCGTTTTTTCATCTGTACACAATCAAAAGAAAACCTTGGAAAAAACCATCTCCAGGTTCATCCCACTCTCACATATCAAATAAAACCCAGATCACCGGAAGCGCTCATTAACGGACCATCCAGCCGATTGAAAAACAAACATCCACGTCTCCCACTATCCGATTGAAAAACAAACATCCACGTCTCCCACTATCGCATCCCGCTATTTATTTGTGCTCGCGTAGCCTCAATACCATTACTATTATCCCAGAGCAGCGCGCAAAACCCTATACCCCCATCAAAGGTCATGAATAATTCGATCCCCGTGCGCGCGACACACTCACGTGGGGACATATGGATTTCATTATAAGAATGACTAACGAGAACGAGCGGTCTCAGCTTACACAGCGCGCTGAGCTCGGAACTTGTAAGTTTTAGAAGGATAATATTTAAAAAGTCGCCGGCCGCGCGCGGCCTGACGTCACGGAAGTGTCAACAGGATGTGCGATCGATGCCATATGGCGCGAGCGATTAAAAATTACAGATAAAGCCAGATCGGCCGGCTACTCTCCCCTGCTTACGTGCAATATGCGCCCGCTTATCGCGAGCTAGCATCGGTTGCGCGTGAAAAGTGAAGTTTCGAGATTGCGAGATTGTGGGGGGATTCATTTGGGGAACGGAGCTTCGAGCTGAGATCTACTTTTTTTACAGAAAGTGAAGATAGCATTAAGCTTGCGTAAACTTTGGTGTAAGATGTTAGAGTTGCAAATCTTGCAAATTCAGCGAACTTTCGAGATATACGTTTAACAAGTGGCACGCGCTTGTGTCTATATGCTCACATAGGTCGCTTATTGTCACTTTGAGCCTCTTTAACCGATACTTTCTCCAGCTAGGAGGACGCGAGCTGTCCGTGAACACGCATTGTTTTGTCACTCGTAATTTATGAACCGTTTCTACCTATATCCAGACTCGCCGGCTCTCCGGGCCACTCTAGCGTTTCGAATAATTTTCGAAACAACTCTCGAGTCTACGCCGCGCTGGTCTCTCGAGGAGTAATTAAAAAAGAAGAGGGAAAGTGTCGCGCGCCTCCGCGCTCAACTCGTGCGCGTCCTACGCTCGAAATGAAAGCGCGTAACTTTAGTCTTTCGGGCGTGCAAATCTACAAAAAAGTCGGCGCGTTCGTCCTGGAAGAAGAACGACGAAAAAAAAGGGAAAGTAGCGAGAGGGGGACGAAGGATCTGGCCCTTATGAAAATGTCAAGGCGCGCGTATCTCCCTTTTGACGAGGAAAAACGGTGTCTCTGGGAAGGGTGGCGCACTCGCGTTTTCAAATTAAAAGAGCTGCTCCCCCTTGCGCACATAAGCAGGAGAGCGAAGAAAAGCGAGCCTGCAAGAGAGTCGCGTCAAAGACAGGCTATATGCTCTGCTGTCTCCGCGCGCGCGCGCGAGACGCACGCGTCATTACATCAAAGGCGGCAGAGCGACGACATATTGGAGTGGAAGGTCGGGCTCGGCTTTCTCTCGTTTTTCGCTGTGATGCTGGGGTATTGTGTTTTGCGCGAGTTTCGCGTGTTTGCTGCGTTGAGAGTTTGGAGAGACGTGGCTGGGTGGTGTAAGCTTGTTTTCTGCGCTTTTGGAAATTCGGTTTTGGCGAGGGCGCTTTTGAGTTTGATTTAGCGCGCTTTGAGTGTTGCTGGAGTGCGGCTTGGGGATTTTGAATTTTGGTGGAGTCGAGTTGCTATTTTCATATTTTATGATGTAAAGTTAGTTATTCTGATATTGTGTGTTTAAATATTTATGTACTTTTTGGTGATACAATCTTTTGTGCGTCAAAGTATGTAGAAACATGCAATTTAAATATTAATTTTAAACTTACGTACAAAAGAAGAATATTATATTGACTGATATATTCTGTACACTCACCTGAAACAAAAAGAAAAATTTTTAGTTAGTAATTGGTATATTTTGTAAAAATTAAGATAAGTCTTTTGTAGCTTATTGTAAAATGACCTTGTAAAGATTTATATCTTTATACTTTTAAGATAATCTGACGTCATTCAAAGTTACCGCATTAGTTATATCAATGTAGGACAGCGTAACATTTTCAAGATCTAAGAAAGAAATTCGTATTCTTTAGCACATTCTTTGATACATTACTAAATACCTAGAGTATTCTATTACTCTTGCGTTTTTCTCGTTTGACCCATTTCTATTCGCTATTGTTCTAAGAGCAGGACAAGTATCTTTTTCTTTCTTCTCAAATTGCAACTTTTCTACGAAATTATGCGGGCTTAAAATTGTTTTCTAGTACTGCATAGCGGACGTGACATATTACCGAAGAAAAGGAAAAGGTATTATTGCTTTCTGCGGGTTATTTGCAAATTTGTAAAATGCTTTACGGTTATTTCTTTGGACTGTAGGCAACTTGAAATTTCACTTTGCAAACGTTTTTTTTCTAAAGGATACACTCTTTTAATCATGCATCCTTCAAAACCAATGAATTTCTAAGCTAAGAAGTCAATTTGCTTTCAAGATTTGGAATAAGATTTGATGAAAATTATATTAAGAAAATGTAAAAATTATGAGTTAGCTTATCGGTACTAGTTTGTCGAGAAGGCAAAACTCAGTTGTAGCGTAAGAAAATGATTAGAAACTTGTCGATTTTCAAACAATGCAAATGCTATTATTGCTATTACCTTTTCTGGAAAGGCAAGACAGAATCTCAACTACAAAAAAATACAAATTTACATACTAAATCACAGCAGAACAGTCATAAAATTTATTCCAACATTATCAAAATTTGTTATGCAAGTCAGTAATTTCCCTCACAATCATATCTCAATCCCAGCTCTCCAAGTCAACATAGTAATATCCACTAGACACTTTTCCCCACCCACCAATCACCAACAATCAAAAGCAACAATTCCTTCACCCCTCCAAACAACCCAAACTACCTTCATACCAGCTTTCACCAAAATTCCTCGACTATATACCTCCACAACTACACACATACACAACCGGCCTTTCGATCTCCTTCCTCTCTTGTATATCTACGCCCGCTCCAACAAAGAACAATGCTCTCTCTCCCTACACATACCCACACAAAGCCATACCACGTCGCGCGCGATATTGCGCCTCAACACACTTACACACACACATAGCTGCCGGTGTCAGGCTGGTAATCGAACGGGAACACGAGATACAGCGTCGCGTTACCAACACATATACACAGCCCGGCACGTTATGTACGCCGGCGTAATTCCGTCAGCCGCAGAAGCTAATCGTCCGTCACGCGGGCGCACCGATCCGGGAAAATTCGATGACAGAGGAGCGGGAATGGGTGTGTGTGTGTATATATGTATACAAGAAGTATGTATACCAGCGCGAGCTTTTGGACAAACTTTGATAAGGGACGCAAGCAGACGAGGTTGTGTACATGGAGTTTGCGACGGTAAGAGGGGAGAAGCGAGGTAATGAAAAACAGGCGCAGAGGAGGAGGGCTATTTTCGCGCTAGGTAAAGTTTAATAAGAATTGGATGGGGGGCTAATGAGGCGGAGGATTTTCAGGCGGGCTTTTGGAGAGATGTGATTCGGAGGGATTGTGGAGTGAATTTTTAATTGTGAGATGGATGGGATAGAGGTTAACGTCGTTTTGTATCGCTCTCAAAAGTTGTGATTTATTTTAATGGGAGGATAGAGGATCAGAAAAGAATGTGGATTAAGTTATTTACTCTGACTATGTTTACAAACATTAGTATTAGCAGGCAATTATGGTTGGAATCAAGATTTGCAAGTCAGGGCTAAATTGACCTAATTATTGGCATTCATCGGAAATAATATGACGCTTTTCTTCCGCGACCAAAGCTTAGTTACTAAATGTTTTGACTGGGTGAGTTGCACAACTCTCTGATCGCTTGCTAAGCTCAATTTATTGTGATGGGCGTGTGCTAATTGTATTTAATAGTCTTTCTGGGAAATTTAATCATTTACCAAAAGTCAGTTTAATGGACCTAATTAACTTCGTGAATAGTGCTGACGAATCGAAACAGACTCAAAATTTTCATCTTCGAAAATAGTCCAACCTATTGATTATTCGTTAAAAAAGACACATCACTTATTATATTAGGTATACATATAAGGACTGAATTGATACACTTCTACTATTGATAGACAAATATTTTGGAAAGTTAAAACGTTTAAAAAGAAGCAAAAACATAATGACTCCTTAAGTCTAATCTAGACTATTATGTTACTTTTGTTAACTTAATCAAGAAAATGGAGGTCCAGCATGTAGGAAGAGCTTTTGGCTTAAGCCTCCACTGCTTCAACGAATTACTTTTTTCTGTACATTTCTTGTAGACGAAAAAAAATGTGAATTATACGTCTCGTTGGCAGAAAAGACCCAGTGGGTGTATAAATGACCAAAAAAGTCCTAGATAGTAAAAGGTCCTTAAGCCACACGACCCTTTTGGCTAAGTACTTTAATAGAACACTTAAATTATACCAGGAAATTTGTAACAACTATTTTACATCTTATTTTAAAATAACCCTGAAATAAGTAGTCAATAAAATAGTACACATAAAAAGTAAATTAAAGAAATGAAACACACTAGTTTTACATACGTACAAAAAAAGACCACATATGCTTTTAATACACTAGACAAGAGTAAAAATCCAACAAAAACGTAATCACAATCCCGATTAAAAAACTGCATTAACCTTCTCGTGCCGGCTTACATAAAAAGCCGCGAGCCACAAGCCAACAAAGCAATTATCGAGCACTCGTAAAAAGCCGTCTAATCTAGCCAACATCCCGCAAACATACATACAATCGATTACACAATAATCCGCCGCAAAAAAGCGGACATCATCAGGGCCGTTACCTCCGACTTCCTCCGCAAACATCGCGCTCATCCCCTAGCACAATCATAATAACACACAGCAGTCCGCAGACGACAGAGAGAACGAGAAAATAAAGGAAGCCACCTCCCTCGCCTCGTGCGGTATGCAAAAATAAAAACGAGCCACTCCGCGCGCAGCGCAGCGACAACAAAAAAGAATCCAAAGCGAGAGGGAAAGAGACACGACGTTTATGGCACGAGGCAAGTGGGCTTTTTGCTGCTCTCCGCACGCCGAGGAAATTCCCCGTCGGTATGCGCTTCTCGCGCTGTACACATGCTCGCGCAGAGAGCGAGCTTTAAAAAACGAAGAAGAGACGTCCGAAACGATTTCCGGGATGCTCGAGGCCTGGATAAGAGCTACGGGAAGGGGGAAGGTCGGACTAACGTAATGGCCGGCGGCGGCTGCACACATGCAGTTGTTAATTCCGCGGCTGCACGTGTCATCGCTGTTTTTTTAGTTCAAATTTTTTTTCTACTTTCTTTTAGAGTGGAAGGAAGGACGAAGGGTTGTGAGAGAGCGAGCGTTTCGCGGAAGCCATTTTCGGCCGGCTGCTGCTCTGGGCGCGTGCCATGTGCGTTTTCGCGCATGCGCAGACGAGCGGCTGAATGATAATTGATCGGGGGGCCGAAGGGCTTCGCGCAGCCGGCGACGAGGCATTGATACAGCGGCGCGCGTGCCGAAATTTACGGTGCGGCTCTCGCGAGCTGAGCGTAAAATTGGCAAAATGCGCGAAATTTAGCTTTGTATCGAGCTGCTGGGAAAAATTTCATTCAGCTGGCTGATTTATGGGACGGTTATTCAAAATTTTCGGAGAGGACTGTTGGGGATAATTATCGGCTGCGTTACGACAGCGCGCTTTGTGCAAAAATTTCAATTAACCCGCTGAAAAAGCCTCATAATTTTCGGTTTTATGAGAAAAATTTCGAGAATAATTAACCCCGAAGAGACAAGCGGGACAAGCTTACGCATAAAAAGTCGTACGCGATCCGACACGAACAATAAAGATACTTTCTCAGCTCATTAAGGCTTCTTCGGCTCGTGCGTTTAGCGCGCCGAGGTTATTTAATCCACACACAACTTCCCTATATATTAAACGCGAATTACTCCACTGAAGCATCGCAAAAAGCGCAATCCCACCGGCTTTATTAAAACTGCAGGATTGCAAAGCAGCGCAGCGGCTCGTATGCATCGCCGTATCGCCAAACATCTCCGAGCGCGCATAACAAAATCATGAATCGCTCTCGGAAACGCTCGCACAATAACCGCTCGTTCTCGCTTATACGTATAGATATACAGGCTTGTTGGAGCGCTTAGACCGCGTTGCCACATTTATATACACTGCAGGCAGCTTTTTCGTCGGGCCGGTGAGGTATATATACGTAAACAGGGCGCCTGCATCGTTTCGGGTGACGCAGGCGGGTTTCGCTTCGAGTTACCCGCGTGCGCGCCTAGTGCACCTGGTCATATGTGTGTGTGTGGAGAGTGAAGAGAATACAGGCTTAATTAAGGGGCTACCCTTCAGTTTTTTTAGTTTTTTGAGGGAAGGAGAAAAAGGGGGGAAGATTTACACGCGCGCATCGAAGCGAAGGTGAAATACGCAGATTACGGAGGAGCGCTAGATGTATGAGCTGGGTTTTTGTTTTCCGCAAAGAGGAGAGAAAAGAGCGAGCTGTCTGGCACTGGCTTCCGTGTGAGTTATGGGCAGCGAGCGGCTCGGACAGTTAGAGTCCCGGTGTGTTGATTTTTCGATAAGGTCGAAAAAGTTAGCCGACGCGGAGAGGTATGGTTTACTCGCGGTTTGCGTGAGTTGAAGTTTGATGTTCTTAGTGAAATTCGAGGCTGGCGCTGTCGTCGTCGTAATGAGCGCTTGCTCAGGTTTGAATTAGACGTGGACTGACGGTGTTAAATGTCAATGAGTTTGCGTCTTTTTTTATTTAGAATGAAATTTAGATAATTGATATCAATTTTAAAAAATTTATCATTCAACACATGAAAAAAAACCTAAATTTGATAACGCCGGGTTTAACGCTTTTAAAAAACGACTCTAATTTCCAGAAAACCATTATTATCCTTATTTTCCAAACCCACCCATAAGCATTCGCGCTCACGCGTTCAAAACCCGATAACGCGAAATCCCCGATAAAAAAATCGTAAATCCACCGCGCTCGCGCAAACAAAGCGCACCTATATACGAAAACAACCGTAAACCCAAGCTAAAAAAAAAAAAATTAATCGGCGAACCAAAAAAATAAAGAAGCGTGACGCTCATAAAGCGATCCATGCCGTTGCATAACGCCGTAAGGGCAGAACGGTTTTTCTTATCTGAATCAAGCGCACTGCTGCGTTCACCTTCAAGGTCGCCTGAGTCTCTCTCTCTCTCATTGCGCGCTCTTTTTTTTCTCTCCTTCTCTTTCTCTCCCGGCGGAGCGTGATTTTAATGAGGTATAATTTGAGAAACGCAATGGCGTTTGACGACGACTTTTGCTCGCCGAGGAAATCGCGAATTATGGCACGTCCGGTCGCTCTGCGTGCCTCTCCCTTCTTGCTCTCCCTGGCTATATATACATTTGCCGTCCCCGCGCGCTCTTGCTTTCCTGCCCGTTCTTATATATACTCCTTTCTTTTTCTTAATGAGAGACGAGGAAATTCCATCGATCGGCGCTTTTGTTGACTTTTCGACGTCTGCCTGCGCGATGAGTTGTCTGCAGTTTGTTTTCCTTTGTGCTCGCCGCTGAATGGGCCGGGACGACGTTTGAATGGGAAAACTTTTTCGCGAGCCCGATCGTTTGTTGGCCTTCCTTAATCGATTCGTTAATAGCCGTTTTGGAGCTGGATGCCGGAAGTTTTCGTGGATCCGAGCGGAAATGCATTTTTTTTTTGAGGCTGCAGTCTGCGGATGGAAAAATAGATGTTGCGTTCGATCGAGTTGAGCAAGCGGGACGTAGTGTGTAATTAAGGTTGGTTGGAAAAAATGATTTAATCGTAATTAGAGAGGTGTCCGCTTGATAAATGTGACTTATTTGTATAGCGAGATATCGATCTCTGAGATTTATTGCTAATTAATGTATTTATAACGATAAAAAAAACTAGCGGTAATTACAACTGCGTTTTATTACATATTTTAATTTTATTAATTTTCAGTGGGCACAGTTATGCCGTACGTTACTTACACTTAGTATCAGTATAAACTGTAACCAATAATTTACGTTTTCCAGATCATTCCAAAGTTAAACATTTCAATTTACAGTTCAACTTCCATCCACATCCTATTATAAAACTCAAACAAAAATTTTCGCCAACTCCACACAAAACCCTTAAAACCCCTTTAAAAGTAACAGCGACTCGCAGTCAACAAAAGAGCCCGCCAAGCTCATATCCTCCCTCTCTTCTAGTCACCCAGTCACCTCCGACCGCAACTGCAGGCAGTCAGCTCGCGCGACACTTCTCAAATATCCGGCGCAAGTCAATACTCCCTTTATGTACCCTCGCTCTCCTATCGCCCTGCCGGCACTCCACATACACACCGCGTCCACGCCTATATACACTCGTTTCTGTATGTACCTCTCGAAGCGGGCTGCAAAAGAGCCGGGGACAGACTGCCGTTCTCGCACAAAGATCCTTAATAATTCTCGCGAAAGTGCTCTCAAAAACGCGGCTCTCTTTCTCTGTGCGCACGCATATGTGCACATACGTGTGCCTTACGCTGAATATGTATATGATGGGAGTCGGCGGCGACGCGACGAGCGATCGAACAAAGGGCTAGGCTCGCGGGGGGCCGTCGCCGCGTGTGTCGTCTGCTTTTCAAGGTCGGCGGTACGCAAGCGCGCGGCTGGTGCGTGGGTGGATGTGTATACGTAATCGCGCGCTTACGGCGGAGTGCGCGAATATTCGGAGGTGTGTATAGGGGACTGGTTTAGAACGCGATTGTGGCTGGGACCATGTGTGCGTCTGGAAGTTGTCTAAGGGGGAGTTGTTTTAGGAAGTAGAGGCTTATAGGTAGCTAGGGTATAGGTGCGGATGAGGGAGGTTTAAGAATTGAGGCGCTTGTTTAGGATGAGGAGTAAAACGCATGTGGATCGTTGGGTGTCTTGTGTAATTAAGTGGGCCCTACTGAAATAATTAGAGACTGTCTGAAGCAGTCTAGACTACTAATTATATAGACTCTAATTGCTTTCTTAATTGGGCTAAGATTATTACTAATGATTAATAAGAGAAACCTACTTTTTACATACACTTATGTCACCGCGTTATTAAAAACGAGCCCAAATTACCCAACAAACCCAGAAAATTATAAAATCCCTAAAAAAAAACTAAATGAAAAAACATTACACGAGCCGAACAACAGACTAATACGCTTAGATCCATTCTATCAATCCCCGGCGCTCCCCGATCAAATCCAATCAGCCGCATTTGCGCGATTCCGCTCAACCTTTCGAAAAAACAAGGCCAAACGAACAGCTCGCTCGCTCCCAGAGCCCGACATTGAAAAGCCCTACATATACACATGCACACAGCGAGCTCCTCCAACCGAGCGCGACAGAAACAATGCGTTTTTACTTTCTACTCGCACTTTCTACTTAAAAATATTCCGTTACCGCGCAGAGCGCACTTATCTGCCCGCACAAAGCCCGAGACTTACGCACGCAGCTCTCGGACAAAGTAGCAGAGCCACGTCCTTCTCTCTCTCTCTCAAGGATTCGCTCTTACTCTAATGGCCACTTTCTTGCGCGCGAGCGCGCGGAAAAGTGGCCCGCATGAGATGCTGAAGAGGCCTCGGGGCTATATAGGCGCGCGCGGAGGCTGCTGTATGTACATCGCCGATGCATCACCGATACGGCCACCGTGTGATGATTATATGATGACGCGCTTTCCTTTTTCATCTCGTTCTCACGCGGAGAGAGAGAGAGAGGCAATTTTCCGCGCTCTTGTTTTTTGGATGTATGAGCGCGCGAAAATTGCGGACTGTGCGATGAGTTTCCGGCAGATGCGCGAGCCTGCTTGTCGTGAATCACGATTGTAATTGGATTGTCGATTCGGAATGACGTGCGCGCAGTGCGTTCTTTTTTTTTGGATGGTTTGGAGTCGATTGCGCGGATTATATTGATGACCGCGGGGCTTATGGTTTTGCGGATTTGGGTGCGGGGAATAGGGACGTGCATTTTGGAAATTTTGGTAATGGAAGTGGAATTGATTTTCAAAAATTTGCGTTAGAAGGTGGATCGGAGAATACTTTAAGTACGGTTTTAAAATGGTTTATGACGGGGATTAAAACTGCGTTTAAATATGGGGAGCCTTCGAATTAATGGATTTTCGGATAATGTAAATCGTGCTTAATGAACCGTTATACAACTTTAGCTTTAATTTCGCCCAGTAATAATACAGGGTTTATCAAAA
>JAPYZB010003655.1:0-10115 GCA_030522745.1 Eupelmus kiefferi | reverse complement strand
TAAGAAAGCTTATTTTATAAAATTTTAAAAGCTACAATAAACTGATGAATCGTTTTTTATGGGATTGTAAAGTAACTTTTAATATATATATTTTTGTTCAATTTAATGTAACTCTTGACAAATGTTTTAAACTTTAAGGGAAAATCATTAAATATATTTTTAAAGAATTTTTCAAAAGAATGGTTAAATATATATTTTTAGAGAATGAATTTATATCATTTATTTCATTTTCATTTTTGATCTTCTTTGACTATTTTAGAAACGCCGTACATGTATGGCATATTTGAATTATGTAAACTTCTTTTTACTGTACAAGTATGTCTTTCTTTTCCGTATACTACTAAATATCTTATTTTGGGTAAGTAATAATTTTGTGCATTACTTTATTGAAATATATATCTTTTGGAGAGATAATGTCACAAAATAGTATATTAAGTGAAGTTTTTAATTTCTGAGAATATATAATTTCTTAGGTGGTAATGAGGTCGCATAAATTTCATATTTATTAAGTGCTGTTAAAGCTCAGGCACATTTATACTTATGAGAATCCTGGATTCAGTCTTAAAATATTTTAATTATTTTGGTTACTACTTGGTTCTTTAGTTGCTAGTTTTACTTTGTTTTAGTATAAATTTATAAAATTACTTAAAATGTAAAAAAAATTTTGTCAAAATCGGTTAAGAAAAACTTATTACAAAAATAAGAATAAATTTTGTTATTAAATATTAAATTTGATTATCCAATTTTTATAATTATATATAATCTACTTCTATGAAAAGATGATCTTTTATTTATTAATTGTTTTTGTTTTTTTATTTTACACGTTTCGTTATTTTTATAAAGCTAACTCTAGATAACCAAAACTTCGTTAGCATATAGTGGTCGTATAATCTTGTAGAAAAAAAAGTTTAAAATAATTGATTTTCCCACTTTATTTGTCTACTTAAAATCCCTCTATGATGTAAAAATGCAGTTTGTTGATAGACTTCTGACGTTCGATGAATCGATGGTTTTTGACCTCTTTGTACTGAATTGTGCATCAATATGATTGATAAAAATTTCATATAAACTTTTGATATGCGTTTGTACCTGTTCACACTGTGATTTATTTTCATCAAGATATGTGTACACATTTAAAAAAAAATCTTTTTATATCATGCTCTGCTCTCGATTCTGATCTCTGATAGAACAATTTCGATTTTGCTGTGATTATTACTTAAAATGAATATTTTATTGTCATAGCTGTGGCTCCTATTTTTTCGAATTTTAAAAACATATGCATATTTAAAAATAAATATTTTACATTTTTCCTAATAACTTTTTGCATTCAAATATTATGATCATTGCCACAAAACCCTATTACTTTCACAATCGAATCCTCGAAACGATTACCACCTGAAAACTCGAAACCTCCAATACGAAAACCCAATTCTCAACATCTTTCACCCAGCGCGTCACATTTACATATTCGCACATACATGAGGCGAGGATGCATCGGCCGAAATTCCTGGCACCTCATTATCTGGCGGCTGAACGCGCACACGAGCCTCTCCGAGGTCCGAGGCACGGCTGCGCCTCGTCCGACCCTCGAGGCACGCGCGGCACCGGCATATCTGAAAGGCCAATTTCGCTGCCTTGCCGATGGATCGATTATTGGGAGGGCGAGATTAACTTTTAATGCCGCGCGCAGGAGGACGGATTAGCAGCGGACGTGTCAAATTGACAGGACGAAGTCGGATGGGCGCGCGGTCGGGAAATGAATGATGAACTTTCCGGTTTCTTTTTATGGTCAGAATGCCTTGAATTCCGTCGCTCGTCTCTTTGCGGCGAGGTACAGGTAGTGCGTTTTAATTGACGTATTTAAATTAGTTGGTTGGGTATACGTTAAATATAACGTTACATATTTAGTTGATTTAAAGAATACTTGATTTTTTTTAAAATAGATGTATTTACTATAATATATTAATATATTGCTACTTTAACGACACACAGAGTCATATGCGAAAAAATTTGTTAAAATTTCAAACATTTTTTATTATATGTAAGTAAACCGATTTTTTTAGAACTCCTTTAAAAAATGATTCTCCAATATATTTTTACAAAAGCTAATATTATTTTATTAAATCAAACTGCGTTATTTTATTAAATAACGCATGTAATATGCATTTGTGCTTAGAAAAACCGAATACCAGATTGTACATCAATCGGCGTAAACAATTTTTTCAATAATTATTGCGCGTAATTTACAGCTCAATTAAAACACTCTTACCGAAAAAATATACTTTTCCATCAGCAATATAGAAGCGTCAAAGTCACTCGACGCGCTTCAACTTCGGCAAAGTGTCGTCATTGATCATCGGCCTGCGCTGTCCGCCACAGCAGAGGCGTAAAAAAAGACCCCCTGAAAGACAGCCTACGAAGTTAGGGAAAAGCGCGAGCTGGAGAAGCGAATAATTATATGCGAGGAGGCAGCTGCGTGAGACATTTAAAAATCGCTCACTTTTAATTTTACTTCGATTTTCCGAGCGGCCACATTCATCCCCCTTTTTTTTAAAGCTCGACCATTTTTTATCTTCTTTTTTTATTTCAAGTGCCAAGGTATACTAAAGTAGAGAGAGAAAGAGAGAGAGAGAGAGAGAGAGAGAGAGAGAGAGAGAGAAGAAAAAAAAGGGATTGAGAACGATGGGCGCTCGAGTAGGGTGCGATTATTAACGTGTGGTAGAGGATTGAGCTTAAGCGAGCCGACTTTATGAATTTCGCAATTTGGGTTATTTGAAAGAGAAAATTTTTCAAACGATTTGCTCTGTAAGTTTTTACTGCTGCGTAGGTGTAAAATAGCAGTTTATCCTACCAGTTGTAAAGAAGAGAAAAAAGAGAATAATTTTATTCATACGTTTTAGAGAACTTTATCTATTCACGATTCATGTAGGTGGATTAACGTATTTTCGAAAGACTTTCTCTTAGGAAATTAAACTAGTTTTTAATTATAATTATTATTTTTTGGTTTAACTAAAATATTTTTGTAGCATTTTTTATTTAAACCTTATTTAATCATAAAGCTTTTAATAATTTTTTTGGTAAACTACAATGTTTTAGTTTTTGACATACGTACCGAAATATAGAAAAAATTAATAAAATACAAAAATAAAATTCTAAACAAAAACAGGACATCAGCTGTGACGTAAAATTCAAAATAGCATCTTACTCTGGTAACGGCGACGAGATGACTTTCAGAGACGATACTCATGTTCGCTTTTGCAACACGATCACAAAGAGTCAACGACAATTGAGCGCCAGTTGTCAGCCTGATATTTTCGGAAGGCCAAAATTTTCCAAGCCCACCGATGAAAGGCATTAACTAGGCTCGCTAGAAAAAGCCTCTCAAAGCCCACTTTCGCATTGCCTTTGTGCCCCCGCGGCGCTTCTCAGATTAAAAGAGAGAGAGAGAACAAATTGCGTGCGCTCGGATATAATAATGAATCACACGGCTCAGCCTTGAGCTGCGAGCTTTGATTCAAAGTTGCAGGCCCGCGCGTGACACTAATCCGCTCTCATTAATACGCGCTCCCGACGACAAAGACTCGCGTTATACATTCATACTGCCTGTAGCAAACTTGCAAGAAGATACGCTTACCTATGGCTCCGTAAAAGCGGTCTCAAGGAGCCGGCGACTTTGCCAGCCGCGTAAGAGTTTCGCCGGCATGTGTATACTCCTCTCCGCAGCTAATGAATGCGCCCGTGCATTCTTCATGCGGGAGCCTGCTCCGACGCGTAGTTCGCGCTTTATTACGATGCGCGATGGATGCAGCGGCATAATTATATGCGCGGGTTGCGCGATAAGCGAGCCCGCGTGTGCGCGCCTGCGTTACAATAATGCAATTCTCCTGTACTCGTATTCGTCAGAGGGCTGAATTTTCGAATAATTCAGGCGCGCGCGCGAGAGGGGGGGGGGATTAATGCACGCGATAATGGACATTCGGCTAGGTGCGGGCGTGCGTGTATTTCGTCTGCGCAGATGCGTGGGTGGATGCTCTTTTGTATATTTTCGAGTTGTATGGGGATTAGTCGAGGCGTTTCAGTAATTTTACAGCGAATTTAATTTGGATTGAAAATATTTATAATGTAAAGTAGTATGAATTTCTGCGTTTAGATCGTATTTGTAATACGAAGCTTCGGTGATACAACAATGTGAAATCTGTTGATCTGACTGCTTGCGCGGTTGTTTTGTAGATGCGATTGTGGTGGGAAAGCGATCGTATCATTGAAATTTTGAAATTCACTTATTTTCGCAGCTCGCTGGATGACATTTCTCTCTCGCGTTTAAATCACACATGAATTGGCGAGCGGCACATTTATAAAATACACGGTTATAATTCAACATTTATCTCCTGATTGTATCTTTCCTTTCATGAATTATAATTTACGAGAACCTGCTCCCGTAGCGTTTTCTAAATTTTCATCATTTCGAGAGTTACTATTGAATTGCCTACGCACCTGGACTATGAATGAGAATTTAATATCGTGTTTTCGCCTCGTGTTTGGAAATCATTAAATGTAAAGCGATTGTGAGAGTAAATAAACGTCGAACAAATCAATTGAGTTTACAGCGCAATTATTATTTATCGTGTTCAAAAGATGATTGATGCATTTAAGAATGTAAAAGCTATATTTTACTTGTATATAAAGTGTTTGTAATTGATTTGATGGAATAATCGGAAGAAAGTGAGTGTATGTGTGTGTGTATGTGTGTGAGTAAATGTGTGAATTTGCGTGTGTGTATGTGCGTGAGCGAGTATGAGTGTGTGTGTGTGCGTGTGTGTGTGAGTGAGTGAGTATGTATATTTACGTGTGTGTATGTGAGAATGTATGTATATGTGTGCATGTGTGCGTGCTTATGAAAAACAAATATTGCAAAAAAATTTATAAAATTATTTGACAGTGAAACTAATTTTGACTCAGTTCCATTTTCAAGATACAGCCAAAAATAGAGAGTAGTCCTTCCAGTTTTTCGTTAAAATCTGATTAGCGTTCGTGAAATGCGCAGTGCAATTTTTAATGTTATATAAGTAACCAAAATTGTAATGTAATTTTTACACAACATTTTCAAGCTTATCAAATATTTATAATTCATTCAAAAAGTGTAAAAAGGTTTGAAAATATTGTAAAATAATTTATAAATACAAACTAGAATCCGGCCTACAAGTATTACTAGATAATGAACGAGGGGGATTTCTATACAGAACCTTCAGCTTGATTTGACCAGTATATTTATTTGGCTGTAACCTGGCCAGAAATTTTTCATCATTTCTTACATAGAGAAAAACATTAAAGTTATATTCAATCTTTGATTATTTTTTTAATTTAATTTAATTTTAATTGAACATTTTAATACCGAACTTCAGTTCCTATTGTCACTAATGGTGGATTGTGTAACCAGAAAAGCTTTTGTAAAATATCGTTTGATGAGGAAGTTGAATGAACCTTTGCGTTCCATACAATGAATTCGATCTCTGTCAGTCTTAACAAAAGGCAAAAGAGAGCAAAGAAAATAACTTACTGAATAAGATGAAAGAATCTCGTGTTCGCGTCATCATAGTTATATAAATATTTACAACACAAAGTTCTTTTTCACACTCCACCTATTTTTGCTCTGCAAATCTCGAAACTAAGGAGCGCAAGATAAAATAAATTAAGAGTTGAAGCATTAATTCAATTATGCACATTCCATTTAATTGATCATAACTCCGGTAATTAAAAAAATATTGCTATTATTAAGAATCTATATTCAATAAATAAATGAAAAATTAATGAGAGGAGGACTAAAAAAAAAGCACGGCGTTACTTATCTGGAAATGGAGCTCAGGACTTTCTTTTTTTTGCGATCAATGCCTTTTCTATTAAGCTATCAATGCTTACGTAATCATACTAATGGCGCGTGCATTTTCCTACTTTAATATTATCCGTAACACTATTAACGAAGATATATTTTTTGTATAAATAAAAGTTCCGTAAGAGATCCTAATATAAGTCTATTTTCTTATGTTTCAGGAATGGACAGACTACAACCTCCAGTGGAACGAGTCCGAGTTTGGCGGTGTAAAGGACTTGCGGATCACGCCGAGCAAGCTCTGGAAGCCGGATGTACTTATGTACAACAGGTAAACGCGTCCCAGTTCCTCCAGCTCCCACCAACCGTCACTAATAACCCTCCAAAATTAGCCTTGCTTAGCCATAAATCCAGATGTGCACGGTTAAATGTTAAAGTCCATACATGACGAATCAATTTTTATTTAAATACTACTTAAAGCCAATTAGTAAGAATTCGTGCGTTTTCTGGATGGCCAAGCTAAGGCGCTGAATAAAAAAAAAAAGTACTTACGTCTCGTAACAACTAAGCGCAATATCCAATCTAACGATCCTAAATACGACGATATTAAAATATGATGAATGATATAGTAATGTAAGGGGTTATAAATCTATGTACGCGACGATACTTGTTGCTCACGAGTTTTAGATCTGTTTCAGAACATCCACAGAAGAGCTGCTGAGAAATCATGAAGATTGTCTTATATAAATATACACTTGTCTTTTCAGTTATACAAACTTGTACTTCTAATACCCTTAGCTCGTTGACTCTTCTTTTTTTCTTTAAGTATTCTTAACTATTCCTGTGACCCGTAATAGTATTTACCTACTATATATAAACTTTTTTCAAATTCTGAGTATCGTACGATGGCTTCTACTTTATTATTGCAAAAAGTCTCTTTATTTTTCAAGTTTTTCTGTTTTCTTGATATAGTTATGAGCTTATTGTTAGGATGATTCATTTGAATTCGGCTCTTTTGATTCTTTGAACTGTAGTGTACATATGCATGCTTATCTAAATTGTACATTTTATATTGTACATATGTTAAAAAAGATTTTATTGAGTCAAAGCTACACAGAATAAAAAACTACTGATCTCAACTTTGATTGAATAAAATCTTTACAGTAGAGCATGCACAAATAAAAATATAGAATTTGGGTACACGTGCACATGTTCTATGACTAAGATGGTCTAATGAGCCAAATTTAAGTAAATCAACCTATATTGTATAATTTGAGGGGTACGTAATTCTTTTTACCAGTGTTGCTTCGCATTCGTATCTATATTGAAAGTATCTCGAGAATTATATTTCTATGCATGCGTTTATTTGAGTCCATGCTAGATACTTTAACATTTAATTACGTATCCAATTACTATTATTTTCTATATATATAAATATATAAATATATGTATACGTGTATTTTTACATATATACTCGTATGATATATAAATACTTTTCTTTTGTTTTATTGTAAATAAGTAAATATCCTGTACGTAGTGGTAACGAACCCATTTTTCGTAGATTTATCTATTTACTTTAGTTGCTAATCGCTTGGTTGCACTTTAGTTTTTTTGTCGGCAAGCACTGTAAAACTGCATATAAATTAAGTACTAGTTTATCTTTTAATACTTGACTAAAACTAGTTAAGCAACCGAGCGGTTCGCTTGAAATTTTGCAGCACAATGTACAGGATGCAGTAAAAATGAGAGTGCAGATGAATTAGCTGATCAGTGACTCATACACCTTAGACACATCTGTCATTCTTTTTGTTTATTAACTACTCAAAGCCAAAATAAGATTCCATACACATCATTGAAGGGCAACGATTAGCGGCCTCTTAAACTCTTCTATTATATATCTCTTATACTTTTCATTATCATCAGAAAAACTAAACCACCAAGGAGAGGTCACCACTCGTTTCCCTTCCACTAGCGCTAACGAATGTAGAATTAGTCTATAAAGTTTACATTATTCTTAATACTTATGGAATCTTTAATACTTTTAAGCTCTCACCCTCCTTATTTTCAGCCTTCACACTGCCTCTGTAATAACAGTCGTGACTTATGATACAAGCGTAGACTTATCTTATACTCTTATACTCTTATACATATAACTACTGCGTTTTCTAGCTTTTAACGAACAAAAAAAAAATCTAGTCTTAGTTCATACTTATTATCTTCATATTAAAATGCCAGTCATATAATAATCGGGATCCAGTGCCGTGAGGGACACGCGCGCTCTTTGACCTTCTCGAAGAGTCTCGGTGCGCGCGTTTAGTCCCGCGCTGATCCTAATAATTATACAATCGCGTTTGCTCCATACCCTACGGCTGACTGCGAAGTTAAATGCGAAGGGTTTCGATGGAAATGGAGGTTGCTATTCTGCTGCTTCGCGCTTGGGACGAATTTGCGTTGCGATTCTGTGGATTTTCGAAAAGGGGACGTCGTTATGGTTCGGCGGGCTTCAGTCGGGTTAGGAACGTTTGGGTATTAGTTGGATCGTTTAAATTTGAAAAGTTTGTTGTATGGTTATGTATCCAGGACATAATATTTTAATTGTATACATTCTTTTTCGAAAATCGGTTCTTAAAATAATTGATAATTGACATCATACATCAATATTAGTAATGATTAAAATTAATACGAGAAATTTAAGTTTAATATAAGTAACTTAAGTAAGTTGAATAATTCTGCTAATATAATTTGAAAGTCTAAAAATCAATGTGCTCCCGAATCGGAGCAAATAACAATTTTATCGAGGGTCCAATATTCGTTAAATTCACTTCTCACGATCCCCTCAGCGAAACAGAACGCGCTGAAGAGAGAGAGAGAGAAAGCGAAGATAAAGAGAGAGAGAGAGAGAGAACGATATAACCGAGATATTCACTTGGGGAACAATAAAACGTTAAACACGCCGCGGCGCGGCAGTTCGATTCGATTAAGCGCGTAATTATATTCGTGAAATTTCGCCTCAACAACGGCCTGGCCGTCCGGCCAAGTGGAGCCCAGAAGGGAGGAGAGAGGGTCAAGTATATACGCGCCGGATGGCGAATGTGCGGTTCGCCGCTCATTTTGCAGCGCAGCGGCGGCGCACGCGTGACGCTGGCACGTATTTGCAGATCCCCCGCAGAGCAATAGATATATGCAGGCTAGTGTGGGGGTAGGAGAAACGGTAGGCCGATGCACTTCGACTTGTGTTTGCGTTGGTAGTGTGCCAATACGAATTAAGCACCTGTTACGCTGCCGGTTGCGCGCGTGCAGAGGAATACACCGGCGCCGATATACACCTGGCGAGCTTGCAAGCGCTGCAGTTACTCGCTTGATCGCGCGCCTTCGAGATTGGATGTCGGCTGATGGAGAAAGAATGGATCGACGCCCGGACAAAGTGTAATGGCTGGAAAGAGCTGCCCCGCAAGCACGGGAGGACTCACTCCGCGTAATGGAAAGGATCATTGCTCGTAAAACGGAAAATGCTCCACGAACTCGTTCGAGTTGCAAGTTTCATCGAAACGAGAATTCATTGGTTTAAAGATATGTCTATCGATTAGGAAATGGAGGTGCGTGTGATTTCTGAACGAAATTAAAGGATTGTTTTCAAAGAGGATGGGATACTTGATGCTCAAGTCTGGGTAAAGATGCTATTCGATGTTATGTGACTACCCTTGAAATACATGTACTAGTAGATCGTTTAGTTATAAGAAGAAAATATTATAATAATGAAAACTTTGCTTGAATACGTGCAAACCACAGCAATTTATTCTCTTTCGAAAATTGCTAATAATTTTATTGATTCAGTAATGTGAGAAGTTCAATTAAAGACAGCCAGCAGGCCAACAATTTCGCGGTAGCTGCGCTCAAGCGCTCCGGCAAAATGGTTCTATCCCTATCAAAAATCCAATCCCGGTGCCAGTCCGTGGGCACACGGGTAATGGGCCAGCTCTCCATATCCGCATAGCCCTTGCGTTTCCTGAATAAGCGGGCGCGCGATATGCTTCCTCGCTGCTGGAACACCCGAGGCATAAACTTTGGTGCGCGTATGCAGATACTGCGGTCAGATGTGGCTAGTCTCTTCCGAACTTCGAGATGTGCACGGCTCAGAGAGGAAGAGCGGATTACTATATGCTTCAAGCGTCTCTTTTCTCGCAAAATGGCATTGCGCAACCGCAGGCGAATTTCAGGCTCCAGTAGCGTGATAAGGTTTCGCCAGCAGCGGATATGTGCCTTTGCGAGATTTTTCAAGCTTTTATGG
>JAPYZB010003654.1:0-10115 GCA_030522745.1 Eupelmus kiefferi | reverse complement strand
GCTGGGATTTTTATCTCTTCGATGCCGATGCGCTGTGATGAGAATATTGTGGAGGATCGCGCGGATTATCGTATTTCAGAGTAGCCTGGATTTGCATAGCTATGGGCATGCGTGCGCAGAGCGCGCTGTCAGTTGCTCCGTGTGTATGTGTATACATTATGCAACAATGTTTGAGGAAGTGGAATTATAAACACTGTCTCGGGGAATATTTAATAAGCGATTTCGCGCTCTGTTATTAAAATTGCAGTGTATACCGCGCTACTTTTAATTCTGCGATATATGTCGACGTGCGGTGTAATTTAAATATAATTATATAGCAGGCAATTAATTTCATTTAAGATGCATGCGAATCTACGCCGCGTCTAGGAACCCGTGATTTAACATAGAGGCTTATTTTAATATTTGATGTAGGAGAAATTGCAAAAACTGGAGCGAAGCTTTTTTTCTAAAAAATTAAGCCAGCATCAACGTCTTTCGAAATTGGAATTCGATTGGGCCAAGATCCGGGAAAACTACTACTTACCGAGAAAGAGCTAGAGTTTCTCATCGGGCGCGCCTCTTGCTCCAAAATTCCTCTCCTACCTGGGGGCAGCCGAACAAAGAGCCGGTGCGCTTGGGGCAAGTAGCTCGCGCGATAAAACTCGAGTATCCGCGGATCGCTTTATTTGAGCCCTCGTCGCGTAATCATATCTGGGCTCGGTTGGCCGTAACTCGGGAAGTGCATAGGCCAAGATTATACGAGCTCTCCTTTCGTTATCTCTCGTGCATTCGCGCCGGGGCGCGCCGCCAACAGGCAAATTCAATCAAGAGGAGCGCGCGCGAGCAGCGGCCGAAAAGGGCTGCCGAGTAGTCCCCTCTTCTCTCTCTGCGTCTCTCTCACACAGTCTGGCAGCGTGTGTTTGCAGAATGTGCATGCATGCAAGCGCCAAAGGCAGGATTGCGAAAAGGGGCTATCGATCCGAATCTCGTCTCTCGAGGGGGGGAGCTAGGGAGAAAGAGAAAATGGAGGAAGAACGATGGGGTTACCGAAACGAGCGGGGTTGCTCCGCAGGCTGGAACAAAGAGCGAGATGCAGTGAGATTTTTTTAATAAAGGATTTTAAGCAAGCGTCCGGCGACCAGTTTGGATTTTCACTTTTTTCCAAACAACCTAACAATTGAAATTCAATGCTCAGTATACTTTATTATAATTCAGTGGTTTTGTAATATTTATGAAATATAGCCAACAAGTTTTCTGTTCATATTGTGAAATCTTGAAATTTGTAGCATTAACAATGATTATTCAATACTACGATCTATTTGGATTGATGAGGTGATGGTAAAATTTAGTTATTATATTTTAAATATAATCGAACGAGCGTTAAAAAGATTTATTTGCATGATAAACTAGCAATTAGAACAGTTTTATCCTCGATAGCCTATACATTTAGAATCATGATGGATATACTAATACGTATTTACTCGATATACAGGCTATTCTCATGATGCAACGGTCATCAATCACGAGATCTATAATTTATTCATCGAGCAACAATGCAAATTTTACCCGAGGCTATTTATTCTATACACAGCTCAAATGAAAAAGAAGAACTCAGACCGCAAAGCAACAGAGTAAACAACATAAAGATGTTAGCAATAAAAACAAGATCGGACCTCGAAAAAAAGTCCTCGCGATATATTCGCGAGAGAGAGAGAGAGAATGACTTTGTATAGGAGAGTGTGTGGAGCGGCGACGATGAGGCTGCAGATTCGAGCTCGCATAAACGCGAATGAGGGATAAAGATATGGCAGATTATCGGGCCCCGGCTCGAATATAATGTGCAATAAATTTTCCAGATGCTATCGGCTCTGCCCCATCCCCCCGCGAAGCCCCCGTATGCCCTATCTGTACAAGCTTTTACGTATGAATAGCTTTATGAAATCCGGATGTTTTGCGTAATTGGCGATATTGGAAACGGCGCTTGCGAGCCTTGCTTTTTGCGTCGCGAGAAACGCGAGAGAGTTCATCGACGTGCGGATGAATTAATTACGTCGATATATCGCAAAAAGTGTATCTCGAATCGATGGAGCTTTTCGTTGTGTTTCGCAAGGATATGCGAGCGGCGCACAATGTGTATATAGGATCGCGATATATCAATATTGCTTTTAGTCTAGTAAAAAGGCTAATGAGTTAATTTACGATTTATCTCTTGTCTGATGAAAGATGAAATATTTTCTTTAATTTAAATTTCGCCTTGAGGAAAATCCGCTGGGAATTTCGTGATTACTTATATTATATGCAAATTTCTGCCGTTCTCAGGAGTGATTTTTCATTATATTTACATTTTCACGATTACAGCGCTGAAAAGTATATAACTACACTAATTTACTTGTAATCGATATTTCATACACCCGTAGAAGCCTAGCAGCTCGTTCTCATATTGAAGAATGCTAAAAAGTATTGGTAATAAACAGTAACAGAAATTTAATAGTTATATTAACGCAAAAATTCAGCTAACTTTATAGCTGTTATACGTAAAAGTCAAACCTTCGCGTAAATTTAGCGTTGCCAGCTCACGAAATTTCGCCTCGCACATAAAGCAAGTGGAAGTACAAAGCCTGACCTGGGCTGCATCAAGGGCCACCGACGGTGCGCATCGCGGCGGCGGCGGCTGCGGCCGGACGCTGCGCTCGCGGTAGCCGCTAAGAAGGAAAGATAAGCCCGGTAATGAATGCGATCCTCTTTCTCTCTCTTACTGGCGTTTTTCGCTCCCGTAAGCACGGGGGCCCTCCGAGCGCACTAAATCGCGCGAGCGAGCGAGCGAGGAGGCCCTAAGTAATCGCAAGCTGCGCGCGCGCGAGAGCCATTGTTGCCTGCTCGCTCCTCTCTTCAGATCCATTAAGGATTTCAGATATTTATTAGACGTTCGGCTATCGAGGAGGAACGGACTGAGGGAGAGGGAAAGGAGGAAGGCCAAAGACCACCGAGATGCAGGCTAAAAAGAGCCGCTCTGGCCTTTATCGTGGGTTCCGCAAATTTTCGATAGCAGCCGCCTTGATGAAGAGCAAGGACGGAGCAGGAAGGGAAGCCTTTTTTACTTTGCTTTCTTGGCGAATCTGAGGGATTTGTGTGTGGGGAATTTGCGCGAGGTTTAAGCTATTTTGCTCAGGGGTCAAATTTAAAATTAATGTTACATTTTGTTTTTTATTTAAAGATAAGCTTATTTCAAAATTTTAATAATTTAAATTTTTGTCTTCTTTCAGATTGATACAGGAGTTAATTTACAATTCCAGCAGCCGTAATCGCTTGGAGTAAGTTTTTATCTTTTACTTTGCACGCTCTTCTTCAATATAAATCAAGTTGTAAAATCATCAGTATAATTTTTAATCTCGCTTAAAATAATTTTTCGCAAGCGATAAATCAGGAAATTTGCATAGACATCGGTAAGTTCGAAAGCGCAATCAGATCGTCCTCGCACGGTATAAGCAGCTCAACACCTCGGCAGGAAAAATCGATCTCTATTTGCGCTCGCGCGAGCAATCCTCCCGTGATCTCCGCTCGCTTACGCAAAAAATCGGCCGATCTTATCCACAAACGTACAGAGGCGAGCAACCTTACATAAAACAAAAGCGAAAAAGACAATGGCTCTCTCTCTCTCTCTCTCTCTTTCTCCCTCCGGAATCACGTGACCGCTGCAGCGGATCGGCCGGCGCACAGCTGAGCAGCAGACGACTCGACTCGCATGCTACGGTCGTGACGCGAGATCGGTATCCCTCTCGCTTGCTCCCTTCTTCCTCGGCTCTCTCCTCAGCTCTTCGTATTTATACTATACCGAGCACAGTGTCTACGCCCTCCTCCGAAGGCGTCGGGAAAAAAAGTAAAGCGCTCCGTCTGCCCTAGCTAAACTTTGTTTAATTACAGTTTCTTGGCCCCTTTCGACTCTTCTCTTTTCTGCTGCGGGCGCGGATCGTCTATTTATAGAATTGCTAGATCGCCGATCGAAGAGTGCTTCTTGAAATTTCATTTCTGTTTTCCTTTTAGATGTGTGTATAAACATTATCGCGGAACATATATAACAATTTGTCCGATTGAAATCGACAAAGAATTTTTACTTTTGCTTTCATAAGCAAGAACATAACTTTAAATTAATTTCTTAAATTGCAGTTTTTCACGCTGCGTATGCCGTAAGCTACCTGTGATATAAGACGCAAAAGTTTTTTTACTACCTTTTTCGCGCGCGCACTTAATCGAATCAAGTATACACAGTTTTAAATTAATTTTACAAAACGTAAAAAATTAATTGGAAATTTAAACACGTTCACTTGCGAGTAATAGCTCCAACAAAGTCATTAAAATTACTTTAATAACTTTGGATAAACAAATAAAAATTCTAAAATAAACCTTACTTTTAAATTTATTAACTTATCATACGAGTTAATTAAGCCTCGCGCGCGCGGAAAATTATCGAAAAAAGAGAGGCAGGACGCGCGGTGTCTAAAAGCCAAATCATCAGATTACGCCGTAAATTCACACTGGGAATTAACATTAACTTACGCACGGTGAGTAAAGCGTCAGCGTGACGAAAAATTTCCTCGATACGCAATTAAAGAAGCTGCGAGAACGAGATAGAAGAGTAAAAAAAGGTCCGCCACAGCATCAGAGAGAGAAAGACGGGAAGGAGAGGGGAATGAGGAGCGCGAAATCAATCTCGACTTTACTCGATGCTCCCTGCAATTAGCCGCGCTTTAAAGGCTAACGGATGGTGAATAAAAACTCGAAAAAGGAAGACCGGATACGACTACGAGTTTCTCTCGCGCAAGTGCGAAGATAATTGGCCGCTCTCGTCGGATACACACAGCTCGCTCGCGCACACATAGACACGCGCGCGCGCTGCATAAAAGACGGACGCGTATTACGGTCCAACTTTTCCCTCTCGCGGGATTCGCTAAGCGACCCTACGGCAGCTTGGCAGACATCTGTAAAGAGCGGGAGTCTGAGCGGACTTTTTAAACGAGACTTAGCTCTCGAGCCCTCGAGAAAATCGCTATTCTCCGTAGGCTTGAGGAAGAGGAGATTCGCGCGCCAGCGCGCAGCAGCGAGTCGGACGACGACTGGCAGACACGCGTTTTAAGGTTAAGAAGTTAAGGCGGTAGCCGAGCTGAACGCGCTACTGCATCGATTCAGCTTGCCGCTGCTAAGGCTGCTATGTCATTAATTCGAAGGGAGAAGTAAATGAGAATTACAGATTGAAATTTTTTAAATATCATAGAAATAAAATATTCATATTTCCTTAGAAAAACTTACGAAAAACTAAGAACAATACTTCCAATATTCCAAGCAGATTAACTTATCCAATATTGCTTAACTTAAGCAGAATATTATATATAATCAGAAATGATTTTTATAATTCCCTCAAAAAGACATAATTTAAATTTTATTTTCGTAATAAAAAAATGCAGTAAAAATGTTGCACATCATTTTATCTTATTATAATCTTATAATTCGAAGAAATGAAATTTGTTGCGTAATCACTAAACTATAAATTTAATCCTTTTTAATAAAACTCAAGATTTTTGAAAAACATTTAATTACCGCCTAATTCTTATTCTAAGCTCTTTATTTTAAAATAATTATCCGCACATTATGGAATTAAAGTGACAATGATTAATAGATTTTCAAAATTCTGGATTTATATTTTAGTAACCAAAAATTTATACAGATTAGAAACTTTAATAAATACAAATAAAATAAATAAACGACCAATCCCCGCGAACGTCTAGCAAAGAACTAGAGCGAAGAATAGAGGCGCAAGAAAAACAAAAGTACGCGGAATAAAAAGAAACAAAAGCGCCGGCGAAGACAAGAATGCAGAGCAAATTGCCCGAGTGTAATGAGGCTCTCGGTATCGAGCACGGCATTATAAAAGCCAAGAATGAGAAAAGAGATCGCTTCGCTCTCGCTCGGGGCTTTCCGCGCGCGTATACAGGCTTTTCGAGCGGCCCTTTTTTCAGCAGCGCGGCCCCCGCTAACATCCGGCGATTTTCCTCTCGGCGCGATCTCTTCTCGCATCAAGGCGCCGAATAGAGTTCATCTCGAGCTTCCCGCACCAAAGGATGCAGCCTCGCGCTTTTCCGTTATTTTCTACGCGGCAGTTTTTGCGCAGGCTATGGGAAGTTTGCGTTTGAGCGACCGTTGGATTTTCAGTTGAAGTGTGAGAGAGGGGCGAGAGTGTGATATTGGGTTACCAGCTTGAGAAAGTTAACGTCCGTGTCCATAAATTGTTGAATAGAAAATGAAAATTTTTGAAAAACCCGTTGACTGTAAAAGGCTCGGAAAATTAAACGTAATAATGAAATACGATTATTATGCACTTTCTCAAGAGCATTCCTGAACTGAAATTGATATGCAATCAATTTCACCATCGGCCGCTTGATTTATTGAACAATTTCGCTCGTCGGAGAATAAAGTGCAAATAACGCAAAACTAATATTAAAATAAAATCCGCGCGGGCCGGCTGTTACATAAAAATTCAAATCTCGAGAGATAATCCCGCGCGATATCCCGTGCGATTAGAATTGGGCTTATTAAAAAAAGCGCGCGCAATTACGAGACATTAAACAATGTTCGTTACAAAAGACCGTAACTAACAGAGCTAGGGCAAATGCAAATTACGTTGCGATCGAAGCGGGCCGATTTCTTAGCTACTCGCAGCGGGATCTCTCGCGGCGCTCGGAAAAGAGCCCTCGAATATGTACATACAGATCGGGCGCAATTAAGATTGTTTTCCTCGATTAAGAATATCGAGCCATTAAAAGAACTATCCCGCGAAAAGGGATCGAATTTCTCTTTGTATCGGTGGATTTTTAACTAGCGCCCTCTCCTATATCGATGCAAAGCGAGCGCGTTTCGACTCTTTGATAATTCCTCGCTGTGCGCGCGCATGTATATAGTAGTAAGTATGTACAGATCGATACGGACTTACTTGCGTGAGCGAGTAATAAAAGCATAAAGATCGCGCGCCCGTCGGCGCTACGTGCAAATCAGTCGGCGGGGGCGCGAGAGATCTATCGGCCCGAGCGCTCTTTACGACCGCACGTGTTGCGCGCAGCTCAAAGAAGGAAAAATTTCTCGCGCGAATATAAAATGCCCGAGCGCGCGCGCAAGAGGCTCAAGCGCTCAAGCTTATCGCGCAACGCGCGAGTTCCTAAACAATGAGGTAAGACTATATGGGCGAGGAGCGTATGATGGATTTTTCGAGGCCCCGAGCTGCGCGCAGCTCGCCGCAACTCGGTACACACGTACGGATGCCTGAGGGGAGCTGCTCTCAGCCTGGAGAATCGAGAGCCTGGGAATTTGCAAGTTCAGAGAGCGCGTGCGTCAGGCGCTGCAATGCCAAATTAAATCAAAGTATCGACAATTGTTGAAGATTCATGCAAATTTAAGATTTGTGAAGGAGATGATATTAATATTAATCTTATTAGTAAGAAGAAATCGTTCGCAGCTGGCAACCTTATGAAATGTGAATTAATAACAGGCAGGAAAACCGTAAGTCATTTGATTAAAACAACGTATCCGATTACCCAATTAATTTAAGAGCACTTTATTGAAACAAGCTTTTAAGCGCGCTCGTCGCCTCATCCAGCTAATAACGAGCTTTCAAAAATCCCCGGCAACACGAATCCTGATAATCATTGGCAAAAGCGAGCAAAGCGAAAGCAGCCCCTGTCAGCGGTGCGCTTCTTGCTTGCGCGAGCACTCGAGACAAACACGCGCGCGCCTCTCCTTTTTTTCCACGACATTTCCGAGGCATGCTTCATCATCGCGGACGTCGATGCATTAATTGCGTATTAATTAAATAGGCCCTCGGGGGCCGTCCGATTCTTCTGGCCCTGTTCTGATTACGCATGCAGGAAAATCCATTATGTCGCGCTATCCCCGCAATCTCGTCTGCGCGCGCGGATTTTTCGTTTCTTTTATTAGGCGTCGAGAGAGAGAGCCGCTAAGAGTCGCCTGTCCATCGATAATAATTCCAAACATGACGAGGAACATTTCTTGTGGGTTTATTATCCGAGCGCTCAGCGAGATAAGGGAGTACGCGCGGCGCGTATAGGTATTCGATGGACCGCGCGCTCTCCTCGTTAAATAAATTGCTTACAACGCAAAAAAAGAGCCAGATACGCGGCGAGCGCACGCGCAAGCTTATTTGTCCCGAACCGGAGATTTACCGCGGCTAGATTAAAATCTCCGGCTTGCGTAACGTTATAATTATTAATTAGGTATGAGCCGAGCATTGAATCTTTTCGCCGGGACTCTGTTCAGTCGAGGCTTGCGCTGCTTCGTTAACGCTCTTGTTTCCAATATCAATATTGTAATGTTTATTTTAAAAATGTCGATTTTCTCTCTGAAGAAGGAGAAAAATATTGTATATATGCTTCATAAAACGGTGACAGACTGAAAATCGTAATAGTTAAATACTATATTTTTCAGGAAGTATTATCAGACTTACTGTAAAATTTACTATAAATCTATGAAAAGTTCCTTACAAAATAGGTAATTTTTTGCATTATTTTAGTCTGTCATTATTTGTCAAAAAGATTTTTTATTTTAGGTCCACATGGATGCATTAAATTTAAAAAAATATATACTAAAGTTTCTACTAAATTTTGATTTGGGGGTAAAGAACTTATTTAGCTCATCATAATTCTAGTCTACCAATTTTCTAATCGTTTTCTCGTGTAACTACGCACTAAGAGCGCGAAAGAAGCATGAAAAGTCTAATACCCTCATAGATTAGTTCTCCCGATAAAAAGGCTAGAAGTAAAAAAAGGCGTTTAATCAGCCTCAGCCGCGATGACCCCTGCATACCCCACCGACACCTGATCCCCCGGCTCTAACTTTTTCCTGGCGTGCCTCATAAAAAAAGCTCGACTTGTCGGCAGAAAAATCCTCACGCGAAATCGTGCTACGCAGCAAGACGATCCCCGCGACTTTGAGCGCGCGTCAGCGAGCCCTCGCTCCACTACTTACACACAGCGACTGGAGCGCAGCTATAGCTCGCTCTCTAGCCGAGGCTATCCTCGCAAATTCGCGGCTGGCGCTCGTTTAACGGATCGTTCTCTCGCCGACAAATTCCGCGAGCGGCGTCTCTCTCTCTGACCTTTTCCGCAATGCTCGTGCCCAGCGGAGCGCGCCGCTGAAATATCATCCACGTGCAGAGAGCCCATTGCATAGCCGATATCGCGATATCTAAGGCTGCGCTAGCGCGAGCGCGAATTAACCTCCGCAGCCGCTCCGTAAATTTTCCGCTCGACGCCAGGCTAATTACAGAAGGTGTCCTAAAATCCCCGAGTACGGCTAAGCGCGCGAGCGCGCCTATATTGATATTTCGCTGATTTTCGATCGCTCGTGCCGGACGTGCTAAATTGTTTTCCAGGAGGGAGCCGGCAGCCGGCTTGATGAATTTACTGGCACCCGCTGGATAGCCTCTAAGTGGATGAACGGTTGTGGATGCGTACCTTTAATCGATGCGCTTTATTTATTGCCCTCCGGCTTTTAATTAGTTGGAAAATTCGAATTTTCTACTCATTTTCACCTTGCAAATATAATTAACGGCTTGATTAATCTCCTAAAAAATGTATGAATATTGACTTTTTATGCGATTGAATAACAAACAAGTCCTCTTCATTATCAAAGTTGTGTCCAATAAAACAAGCAACAAGGGCGAAAAATGAAAAAGCTAATTTTGGAAATAAATTCCGCAATAAATCTGCGCGCCCGAGCGTGAGCACGTCGCATAAACGCTCTGCAGCCTCGGCGCCCAGTATTTCTCCGTCTCGCGCGACCCTTTTCCTCTTCCCTCGCGTAAATACACGCGTGTTCACGCGCTTGCTCACCAGACAGCTCTGTCTCATAGACGCGTCCGGATAAGGGGTCAGCGCTATGAATCTCCAAGCTCCAGCCAGACGATAGATAGATAGCCCGGCTCTCTCGTGTAGTCGCGAATCGAACGGCTTCCAGCGAAGCTTCTCTCTATTTTCTCCCGAGGATTCTGTCAAAAGAATGGCGCCTTCTTCCATGGGAGCCGAACCTCTCTTTCTTTCGTACACCTCGCGCGATTCTTATCGCTACCGTCGGAC